>MKEJ01062536.1:0-27657 GCA_001753735.1 Embelia ribes
TTTCACAATTTACTCTATCTCCAAATTACAAAGCACAATTATTAGGTGAGAGAAAGTGAGGATCAATATTTATGTCTCAAATTGTAGTCTTGATAATACGATTGTATGAACTGGGCATCGAGGCACACTTATTTGAGTGCACTTCACGTTAAGCAAGTCATTAGGATGTGCTTTATTTATGATTCGGGACTTGCTAATTTTACCCTCTCCAGTAACATTATCATTGCTTTCTGTTTTACCTATTTTTGTAAAAACTTCTTTCGCAACCCTCACTTTTCATTTTAAAATTTGGCAACGATCGATTTTTTTCATGTAGATTCAACCATCCCCATAAATTTTTTATTTTTATGCTCTGACGCTATCCCTACCCGTGCTTAATTATACACACACTATCGTCTTATGATACCTTAATGGAGCATGCGGAGGGCACTCTTTCCCGCCAATCATTTTATTAAGGGTAATGACGGATCAAAAATTCTTGATTAGCAGGCCAAATTCAGTTGAGCTATAGAAAAGGGTTATGCTAAATTTTTAATTTTTCTATTAAAATTTGAGAAAAATTTTAGAAGTTATATGTCTCTGTCACTAATGAATTGTTTATAGTAAAGAATGGCCTCCTCCTATCTCCAATAGGCACTGGCAGTTTCTGGGGCGTGAGATGCTCGTGATCTTTTCAAGTTTGTTTTTAAATATTAATTATAAAAGTGACATTTTTTTCAATAATCAAAGAATTATAACGTTGATGCTAATCTAGTATTTAGTAATAAATTTTAAATTTTCTTTTGAAAATTAGTATGATATTTGATAAAATTATTTTTTATTAAAAAAGTACAAAAGTAGGTATGGATTGAGAGAGGAAGAACTAAGTTTGAGTTTATCATGATAATTATTAAATACCAAAAGCAAAATCAGTTTTAACTTAGCAAGAAAAGAATGTTGTTAATTGTGGAGCAATAATCCAAAACTTAATATCAAAACCTATTGAACTAAATACTTGTTCAAGAAAAGTATATATTTTCCTGAATGAACTTGAATGAAAATTGCACTCTTTACCACCAACGCCTTGGTAAATCAAAAGAATTTTTATTTTTAATATTACACAAATATTTCATCTTTGACTGCCTCATTTTTTTTTAAAAATTAAGATTATATTCAATTATCATATACATTGCTAATCTTGCTGAAATTGTGACACTTGAGGGTGAACAACTTCTGGAGAGCCGCTCGCACGGTGGTAGAATTTTTTGTTTAGTTTTGTGAAAGTAAACTTACGTTTTGATTATCTTGATCTAGATCACCTAATCAGAGAACCGGGTTGCTACAATCGCAAGGGATTCTAGCAGATTGTTGGTCCATTTTGTCTGTTGGATAAAAATATTAATAATTTATCCGGTTCAACTGTGCCTCATGCCAATCTAAGTCCGCATTGAGCTTGACCCGACTACATTGCCCGATTTAGTATTTCCTTGCTTCCTAATACTTTGTCTAAATGAATCCTCTTATGCCTTGAAAAATTTGCAATACAGGAAATCGATAAATTTGACGGAGTCTCGTAGTTTTGTCACACTTCTCATTTTAGATTTTTAAACACACAATTCATCATTTTCCCTATTTGATTAAATCCAACTACATTATTGGATTTAATAGCGCAGTAGGCGTGTGTTAGTGTTAAAATGGATTCAGACGTGCTAGTGATACAATAACTTAGTGTGCGTGTGTTGAATTCAATAACTTATGATTTGTGAAATACGATTATATTATTTTACTATAACATGTTATCAAGAGCCAATTAACCAAGGTTATAAACCCCCATTTTTTTCCTACTTGCTGCCTCACATGACCTCCCCAACTGACCCCATCACCATGGCTAACACTGCCGCACCGGTTCTCACCACTGGCGCCAACCCAGCCGTGGGTTTGCCCTTTGCCGCTGCCTCTTTTGCTGCGCCTCAAGCACCTAGTGGCCATGGTTCTTGTTGTAGCTGACCCGGCCTTCTCCTCCACTCCCGTTGCTATCAAACTTCACCATATTGTCATCCTCAAACTCACATCTAAATACTACCTTCTATGGAAAACTCAACTTGTCCCTTATCTTTGTGGACAAGGTCTCTATGGTTTTATCGATGGCACTACTACTTGGCCATCAAAAAGTTTACCCCTTACTACCATTAATGGGCAACCGGCTCCACCATAGTTCAATCAAGCTTACGATATTTGGATGTAGTAGGATCAACTAATTCTTAGCGCCATGATCTCATCGGTTTTTGAGGACCTTCTTATTCACTTTGTTGAAGCCATCACATCCGCAGAGGCAGGGAAAATTTTGGAGACTTTGTTTGTGTCTCAATATTGGGCTAGAGCTTCAATGCTCAAATATGAACTCTCTACTCTGAAAAAAGTAATATTTCTATTGAATCCTATTATTTGAAGATGAAGAAATATATTGAACGACTCCTCGATTATTATTTTATTACTTACTTACTTGATGGTTTTTATTTTAGTTATGAATAAGTTATTGCCTCTATTTACATACATGTTGACCCTTTGCGTCAAGAGGCTATTTTTCGTCATCTACTTCCTGTGCAAGGAATGTAATAATAAGCTCGTGGATATTGGTTCGTCTATTTCACTGTTTGCCCATACTGTTTCCCAAGTCTTTCACACACCGCAACACCCATCAGGACTCGTAGGTGGCCGATCAAAGGTTGCTCCATAGGGAACACCTACTAGTAGGCAGCTCCGTGGTCGGGATCATGGTTATGACAATTCCTATGGCCGTGGTAGTTTGAGCCCTCCTTTTTGCTAGCTTTGTAGCAAATAGGGTCATACTAGTCTTCAGTGCCCGCACTGCTTTGATCATTCTTTTTAGGGGGCGCCTAAAATTTTTTTGGCTTATAATGCAACTTTGTATCCGCAGCAACCTCAGTTTCAATATCCTCCTCAGTATCCACCACAAGTTGATTCTTGATTTCATGATTCGGGCGCTACTCATCATGTTTCTCCGGAGTTGAGGAACTTGAATATTTCTGTTGAGCCCTATTCTGGTGGTGACCAACTGTTTGTTGGCGATGGTATATGTTTGTATATTGTGAATATTGGTCACACTCGCTTATCTTTATTGCAGTCTGATTATCGCTTCAAAAATATGTTACATGTCCAACAAATTGATAAGAATTTAATTTCTGTTAGTCGTTTTACTGCTAATAATAATTTCAATATTGAGTTGTACGCATCTTGTTTTTTTGTGAAGGACGAAACTACAGGGAAAACTCTTTACCAAGGCAGATGTGAGGCAGACATGTACCCTTTCCATCCTAATCCACCAAAGCATCCTTCCACAACCACTGTCAGTGTGTGTGTTCCTTTAGATGTCTAGTATGCTCATCTCGGACATCCATCTTCGCATCTAGTTCTTTAGTTAGTTCATCAATTTAAGCTTCCTTGTTCAAATAAAAGCACCTTTAAAGTTTGTTATTCGTGTCAGCGTGCTAAGAATCGTCAATTACCTTTTATTTTGTCCGAGTTTGTCTCTTATTTTCTTTAAATTTAATGTTTATAGATTTATGGGGACCATTTCCCTCGTTATCTAATAATAGTTGCCGTTATTTTTTCACTATTGTTGATTATTTTTTGCGCTATACGTGGGTCTTTCCTCTTGTGTTAAAATCAGATGCTAATAATTATTTTGTTTTTTTTAAAAGCAAGTTGAACTCCAATTCAAAAGCAAAATTAAATCTGTTCAAACTAATTGGGGTGGATAATTTTGTAAACTTAGTTCATATTTTCAATCTCGAGCCATTATTCATTGTTACCCTTATATTCAGCAACAACATGATATTGTTGAACGCAAACATCATCATGTAGTTGAAACTGGCCTTGCACTATTAGCATAATTCTCCACTCATCTTATTTTTTGGGATGATGCATTTATTAGTTCGTGATTTCTTTTAAATCTTTTACTTATACCATTTATTGGCAATATATCTCATTTTGAAAAATTATTTGTTCTAAAACTAGATTATACTATTTTTCGTATTTTTGGTTTTGCTTATTGGCCTTAACTACGACCTTATAATAATCATAAAATTGATTATCATTCAAAAATTTGTATTTTTATTGGGTATAGTCCACTTCACAAAGGGTATAAATGTTTTGATCCGTCCACTAATCTAGTTTATATTTCTCGTCACATTGTATTTGAGGAAAATCGTTTTCTTTTCAAACAATCCTCCAACCTAACAACCCGTACCCCTTCCTTACCCACGCCTCTACTTGAATCCATTACTTTGTCAAATCATTTTCACCTTTTCCAAACTGATTTGGATTCCCAGCCACCAAAACCACTGCCTGGACTCCCTACCAGGCCCAACCCAGCCCAATCAACTCGAACCTCATACTGACTAGTCCAGCCCCACCAGCTCGCCACCTGTACCATGGCATCCTCTTCCCCAACCAGTGTCCCCACCTCGCACCCCTCGGTGAGCTGCCTCACTACCCAAAACCCCTCGTCGGCCTTCACCCATGGCTGGTAAGGCTCCCAAGCCCTTCATCTCATCCTATAATTTCTCACCTGGTCTGCCTGCCGTACTGCCTATAGATCTCCCAACCAGTTTGTCCCATCATAATATGCACACCCGATTATGTGACAACATTATTAATCCTAAAACATTCACTGATGGGACAATTCGGTATCCTCCTCATTGGGCTTTGACTATTACGACATCTGCGGAGTCTATGGAATCAACTTCTTATACACGTGCTTCCCATATCCTTGAGTGGTGTATGGCTATGTATGAGGAGTTTGTTGCACTACTGTGCAATGGGACTTGGGATCTTGTTCCTATTCTTCCGGGGCGTAATATTGTTAGGTGCAAATGGGTTTTTTGTTTGAAACGCAAGGTTGATGGTTCTATTGATAGATACAAGGCTCGGCTTGTAGCCAATGGCTTTCATCAATAGGCTAGTATTGAATATGATGAAACATTTAGTCTTGTTGTTAAGCATTTTATCATTCGTTTAGTATTATCTTTAGTCATCTCTCATGATTGGCCTATTCAGTAGATTGTTGTTTCTAATGCTTTTCTATGTTGTTACTTATCTGAGGATGTTTTTATGCAACAACCACCGGAGTTAGTTCATCCCTTCTTTCCTATCATGTATGTCGGCTTTGAAAAGTTTTTTATGGTCTCAAATTGGCTCCCCATGCTTAGTACTCTCGATTGAGTTCTAAGCTATGCTCTCTTGGTTTTTCTAATTCTGTAGCAGATACTTCTTTGTTTGTTCATCGCACTGGATCTTAGTGAGTTTATGTTCTTGTTTATGTCGATAATTTATTATTATTGGATCATCTACTGCTCTTGTACAATCTATTATTACTTCTCTTAGTGCTGACTTTGCAGTGAAGTCATTGGGGAGATATTCATTATTTTTTGGGTGTTGAGGCCTTACGCCGTCAAGAGGGCTTATTTCTTACACAGACTTGTTACATTCATGATCTTCTTCAATAAACATGTATGCTTCTTGTGAAGTCTTTATCTACACATTTCTCTCCTTCGATGGGGTCAGACCCCTCATGCGGATGATGCTTTTGATGATCCTACTTTATATCGGAGTATTGTTGGCACTCTTAATTATTTATCATTTATGTGGCCGAATATTTCTTATATTGTCAATTGCTTATGCCAGTTTATGCATCGCCCTTTTGTTTTTCATTAGGCTATAATCAAGCGTGTTCTTCGCTGTCTTAAGGGCTTTATGCAACATGTTGTCTTTTACAATGCTTTTCTTTTCTTTCTATTCATGCATTTAGTAATGCTGGTTGGGACGAGGACAACTCGGATAGTTTCTCCACTATAGGTAATTGTTTTTTTGTTGGGCCTAATCTTATTTTGTGGTCTTCTTGCAACCAGTTTACTATTGCCTACTCCAGTACTGAGGCTGAGTATCATGCCATGTTAGTATTATAACTGAGTTGTTATGGATTCGGTATCTATTTTGCGACCTTGGTGTCTTTTTTCAAATGGCCCTGACTATCTGGTGTGATAACATTGCGGCAACTTATCTTGATGCTAATCCTATTTTTCACTTATGAACAAAGCATATTGATATTGATTTTCACTTTGTTTATGAGCGTGTTGTTAACCACAGTATTACAATTCAGTTTATTGCTTTTTGTGATCAACTTTTTGATTGCCTTACCAAGCCATTGTCCTCTATGCACTTTAGCTTTCTTTATGACAAGCTCTGTATTCTCGAGCTCCCCGTTTGCTTGAGGGGGCGTGTTAGTAATACTATAGAAAAGGAAAAGG
This sequence comes from Embelia ribes, assembly GCA_001753735.1. Classification (NCBI taxonomy): domain Eukaryota; kingdom Viridiplantae; phylum Streptophyta; class Magnoliopsida; order Ericales; family Primulaceae; genus Embelia; species Embelia ribes. The sequence goes on from MKEJ01062536.1 coordinate 6,309, forward strand.
GCTAGCCTTGTTATTGTGTATATTCTAGAAGGATCTAGAAGGATTTCTTGGTACCTATAAATATGTCGTGTAATTTTTATTATGATTTGTGAAATAAAATTATATTTCTTTATCGTAAAAAGATGGTTGTTGTCTGAAAAACGTATATTCGATTTTAATCAATATTTAGGGACGAAGCTTTGTAGCATATGCAAGTTACAATTCCCTCATAATTTTAAAAAGTCGACACAATATCATATAGTGAAAATCTTTTTAATTTGTAGTTTTTGCTCCTAAATATTCGTAGTATTAGTTTCCCTTCATATTGTTCTAAGACATCCATCCTTGTTTATAATTTTCCATCTGGGCCGCACTAGCCTCTGCACTTGTATTCATGGTAGGAGCATTGGCGCCACTACTCGGGGCTATGTATATTCAAAATTACAAGGCAAGGATGATAGTGGTAGTGGCCATTGTGAGCTTAGCGCTAGTGGTTTTCGATGTTGTTGAGGCAGTGATGGGGAGGGTTTCGGTGGTGAGGACATGTGCTCAGGTGGTGGTTGGTGGTTGGTTGGAGATGAAAGTTACTTTCGGACTTACTAAGCTAGTCGGCAGTCAAATATGAACTTGGATTAGGGCCAGGGATATTTGGTTATAGCTTCTAAGTTTCAATTTCTCAATTTATCAACTTTTTGGCTTAAAAATTGGATAGTATTTGACTACTCAACTTATTTATTTTTTGGCCTAGCTTATTTGCTGTTTTGGCCTTTATAAACCGAAAGTTTTAAGCTATTTAGAAAGAAGTTGGCTTATTTGCCTAAAAGCAACAACTAAACGATAGGCATGAGTTTGGATTAGACAGTAATAATTTCTTTCCTATGCGTCCTTGCTAGATATAGAATTTAAAATTGTAAACTCTCTGAAATAAGAAAATATAATGTACTTGATAATAAGAGTTTGTTTGGAATAACTTACGATGTAGTACTAGTTCAAGCCATAGTGGAAATGAAAAATTAACGACAGAAAAATATTGTTGTTTTGGAAAACGGAAACTGAAAACGAACCTTTAAAAATATTATAAAAAATGGTAACATCGATATCAGTAGTGATTAGATATATTAGTATATATAAAAAACTCCATGTAACTACAAAAAAACTCCATGTAACTACAGTAATATTCACATATTTTCAAGTAAAATATTTTTACAGATATAAAAGTAACACTTTTATTATACAAAAATAATTTTAAAAAATATATATTTATTTTTATAATATTTCTAATATTATAGAAATTATTTGAAATCAAATTTTTGTTACAAATTTCGGAAATACAAAATTTCAGATTGAAAGTGATTTTCTGAACGTGAAATCCAGTGGTAAGTATGATTATTCCACAAGTTTCTTTGCCTAAAGAAGGCAAATGCTAAGGTTGGGTACGCAAATTGTTGGGTCTTCTTTTTTATACCAAGTGTTTAGTGTCCACATAATCATATTCGGATATGTACAATTTGTATATCTAATTAGCGAACACGCGTAACATTACTCTTTCATTAATGGATTGTCATTTTAATAACAGTTATCTCATGACTTGTTTCTGAGATTTTTTCAGCATTATAGAACTGTGAAAGTGCAACATGTGGTTCACTTGTGATTTCACACGTGTATATCTTTTTCAACTACTACAATGTTTCATTTTTCAAGTCACATATCAGCAACTTTGTGTGTATATATATATATATATATACGTTTTGGAAAGTTAAATTGATTTTGTATAACCGGCATTTTTAGCAAGAGTGGAGGCACCCGCCTTACGGTATAAATATTTATCTGATTGTTTAAAGTTAATTTCCAAACAATCGACCCATTTTTGTTAATTTTGGGGCTCCTCTTGATGTTAAACTCTTCATCTTTAAGTTTTAAATATTACATGCATTTACTAATTTGGGATTTTATGATTAAAGTACTAATTTTAATATTTTTTTTATAAGTCTCAATGCAATTAAAAAAAAATCATAACCGGTGTAGTAAATTTTTTATAATTACAAAATTTTATAAAGATAAATCAGATGCCAATTTGCACGTAACTTCATCATTTTGCTAATCAACTAATTTTGACACGTAACAATTATTATATTAAAAAATAAAATAAAAATATTTTAAATTAATGTATGCATACTATTGGGTTTATTCATGTAGAACAATTGGAACCTAAGTATCAACTACAGTCCAGTGATGAATCCAACAAAAAAATACCCTATAAAACCTAGTAAATTAGATCCATAATAATTAAAGGGAAAAAATAACAAGCGAATCTCGAATATGAGATCTCTGCTTCTTATTGTAGCGTGGAAACCATCAAAACATCACGATATTTGTTATTAACATCAACAAATAAATAACATATAGCACGTTAAAAACTTAATTTTTTTTTTTAATTTTTCTATTTCTTATCCCGAATTAAGGCCCCCGCCATGCCAACAAGGGTAATTCTAATGCAAATGCTATGACTAATCAACCTAATCAATAGACAAATGCTATCTTATGCTTTGCCAACAATATATGACATTGAATATGTATTTACTAACTATATTTTCGGCTATCCCCCAGCCGATAACCACATGCACACTCACTCTCCTTGTATGAATTGATTATCTAATAACACTAGCGAAAGATGCATACCAACCAACAACCATACGATGATTCAATGCAATATATACCTTGTGTGAAAATATATGAAGAGAATTTCCAAAAATACATACATACATATATATATCAAGAGGCCTTAATAACTATCTGGTTAATAACCAATACGACCAAAATTGTAGGAGTACCAAACCTACCGAACAACAGAAAAAATTAAATTTGATGCATTGCCGGTGAATGTCTATGCACATGCCACATACATACACATAAATGATGTAAGGTGACCAAATGTAATGATTATTTATTTATTTATTTTTATTTTTATTAGTATAGCCAGACTTTATTAAAATAGATGAACCTATTACGTAACAAAATTCCACACACCTTTTTACATAATTTACCGCCTGATTGATTATGGAGAAGCAAATGGTACAAAAAGTTGGTGTGGTATTATAAACAAAATTGTTCGTACAATAAGACATACAATTTGCTAAAGCATCAACTAATATGTTTACTTCTCGGTAAATATAATGCATTGTTATAAAACAAAATGCCTTGGCCAGCTGCCTAACTTCATCAAGCACGGCGATGAGATAGGATGGATGGCCCTAGGACCTATATAAACAAGAATCAATATCAATTAAAGTATGAGAACAAGTTCCTAAATGGCGAGAGAATCCTAGAATAAAAACACCTGAGTGGTCGCGGAGGACTTCTCCCAAGCCAGATATATTGGCTCTAGTAAAACTAATCCTATCAATATTAAGTTAGTAGTATCCTAGAGGCGAGGGAGACTAAGAGATAAGAATAAGAGTAGTTCGTTTTTTTTTTTTTGGGATGTTGAGGAGTGGATTGGGGAACGTAAATTTCTAAATGTGCTAAATGTGGTAGTGGCTTTGAAGAAGGCTAGCTAGATGATTAGAGAAGAATAGTTTGTTGCGACTATCCTATAATTTCCAAAAGGATAAGATGAGGAAACGCTTGGTCTATAGACCATGAGAATAAGATTAAAAAGATATTGTTGGATTATAAATTGGAGAAGAACAGGGTCAGTTGTTACAGGAATCGTTAAAGTATAGACAATATCATACGATATGTGATTGAGTTTCAGTAAACATCCTACAAAATGGGCAAGAGAGGATGTAATGAGGAATTTGGAAAGTGGTCAAAAGGCAAAAAACCAAATCATACAATAAGATAATGGTGTACCCATTAAAATCTAGACTAAACAATCAATAGTGATCTTATATATATATATAACATTAATGGAGAATAAACGGCATAATACAATTAGACTCAATGCGTCAACTTTGTAATTCTGATTTGTACGAGATACAAGTTACAATCACCAAATTATGATAATACCATAGTGATTTCGTAAACCTAACATGGAAAGAATATGCGATATGAAGTTATCATGAAAGCATAGATTAAATGAATGACTCAAAAAAGTTTTGCCATAAACCATCATTACTTTTGAAGTTTTAATTTCATTAAGTATCAAATTAGAAGATTTTTACAACAATGGATTCCGATGAATAGCATATCATCAATTACGTCAGGTATAGCCTATTTTTTGTTGAGTAACACAAGGGACATTTATGGTGTCATATTGGATCAATATGAACTAAAGATGTACTGCATGATTTAGTCATTGATATTTTGGCAATTAAGTAAAGATAATATTTTGAATAAATCAAAAGTAGCATATACCTAAGTTATTGACTTAATGCTAAAAAATATTTTCACCAAAGATATACAAAATTTTCTTTTATTTATTTACGTTTTGGTTCCATCTAAGTACCATAATTTTGTAAACAGTACTTTTGTTTCAATTTTCTTCTTCGTTGCCGATTCCATGCCGTCTAGTTTTTAAATACTCCTGTTTTACAAACTGATAACTCTAGTACCACCTTCGATTTTGTGTTGTTGGGATGTATTGGGATCGGGTCGGGTCGGACCAGTTCAGTCTGCTTTCAATCGCATCAGATCACGGTCAAAACGGTCAAACCTCCTGAGATCAAACGGGAAAACTCGGACCCTATAAATACAGTACCCTTCGCGCCAAATTCATTTTCAACTCCCACAAACTCCTCTCTCTCTCTCTCTAAGCTCTAGAGCTCCGATCACAAATTTCTAGGGTTCCACTTTCTATCTCTTTCATCTCCTCAAATTCCAAATCGAAACCTTCAAAAACCGTTTTCTAGGGTTTCTCTATATACATACACATCTTCATATATATGCATATGTAGAGAGAAATGCAGAAGCTGGCAGGATTATCTGGGATGAAGAGCTTGGAACACTTCAAATCGCTCTCTGGATCTGCCACGTCAGCGGCAAAAAGGCACTCGATTCCTTTGAGGCCTCCCTCGGATTCGGTTTCATCCGGAAGTTTTGCGAATTTGAAGCTAACTGCAGGTGATTTGTGAATAATATTGCTCGACTATTAACATTTTGAATTTTTTTTTTTTGAGTTTTTGAATGATTGTGTAATTCATTTTCTCAATCTGCAGAGAAACTGGTGAAGGAGCAAGCTACTGCGAAAACTGATCTTGATTTAGCGGTACAATCTCCTCTCTCTCTCTCTCTCTCACAAAAACTTGTACTTGATTATTAGTGAGAATGCATATGTGATATATATTTATGAAGGCATGAATTTTATTCGTAGTGGCTTATTTTCAATTAAGAGTTTGGAATTATCTTATTTCAATTTGATGTGTACTGTGTAGCCTCCTCGTGCTAGGACTTGATTGCAAGCAAGTGCATATGTAAACTAGAACGGCATATTTTCGATTAAACGTTGTTGGAATTATCTTGCTTAATATAGATCTATAGGCTTTGTATACTAGTACATGACTACCAGCAAATTCTTTGAAGCATGTATTTCTGGTAATTGCATATTTTCAATTAAGATGTTGACAGTGTCTTGTTTGAATTGGATATGTGTAACTTATTTAATTGGGTGCGTTGCCTCTCTGCACTAGTACTTTATTATCGGGATTAGGGAAGCATACGGTCATACTAGATATGCACAAATACTGGAAGCCAGTGTATGCTTATCAAGAATGGTATATTTGCGAATTAGAGGTAGGAATTGTTTAACTTAAATTGGATGTGTAGACTATTCGACCACATAAGCTATAATTTACTTGGACATTTATGGAGAGATTAAAATCTGGGAAAAGATATCTATATATGGGGAGGCTTATGATAGTGTTCCTAGAGAGATAATTTGGTTTGTTTTGAAAATTAAATATAAATCCCTTAGATATATAATTATAATCAATGAACTATACGAGGAAGCAGTTATGAATGTCAAACGTGTGGTGACATGTCATCTAGTTTTCTTATCATGATAGGATTGCATCAAGACTGAATGTTACCCTCTATTTTTTGCATTAGTAAAGGATGAGTTGGCTAGACACATCCAAAATGAAGTGTCATGATGTATGATGGTATAGTTTTAATTGACGAGACTAGAGTGAGAATAAGGGACAATTTATATCTATGTAAACATGCTTTAGTGTATTGCAATGTTTGGGTAAGTATATCAAAATTTGAATATATTAAGTGCAATTTTAGTGGATGAAGTGTTGGATCTAGCTATAATTAAGTTAGATGGCAAGGTAGAACAAAAGACTGATCATTTATATATATATATATATATATAGACATCTTAGTGTATAAAACTCCCACATTACGGGGTTGGGAAGGTCTGACGTACCCAATCTTACCCTTGTTTCCAAGGAGGTTTTTTTTCAATGGAATGAATTTGTGTTCCATAAGTCGCAATGGAGGCGTGCATGACACTAACTTACAGAAATTCAAGTTAGGGTTTTAAACACCACTGGTATTAATATCAGGAGAGGTTGAACATGGAACAAGTATGATAATCAAATGCCATGAGAACATCCAATCATCTTCATAACTAACCATTTTTTTCTCATGTTAATTTATAAAGAAATGCTGGAGTAGAAGGATATATTAGCCATAGGATCCAAGCAGGATGATAAAGTGGAGAAGTATTTGAGAATTTTATGTTACCGCCGTATGTCTATGGGTTATGAAAAGAAAGTTATGTGTACAGTTGCATGACAATTTAGCGCATGAAAGTGAGTGTTGGGGAACTAAGAATCATTATAACAGAGACGTGTATGTTGAAATGCATGTGTGGAAAGACTGTGAAAGATAAGATAATGAAGTGATCCGTGCAAAGTTAGGAGTGACTACAATGAAAAAAGGATGAGAGATCGTCATCTCAGTTGGTTTGGGCATGTAATGAGGATATTTGTGACTTGTGAGTGCATCAATTAGAAAAGAGAGAATATTAATGCGGGAAAGGAAAGAAGAGGTAGAGATAGAACTCTAAAAACATTGAATACAAATGATAAGAAAAAACATGTGCGCTTGCCTCCGATTGGAACGGGTGCGGTTGAATGATAAGAAAAGACGTGTGCTTGCCTCCGATTGGAACGGGTGCGGTTGAATTATTTACGTAAATGACCCAACTTGATTTACTATTTTGTTCTTTGTGGCTGTCTCCAAATTCTTGTGATTAAGGCTTGGTTTTGGTGGTGGTTGTTAGATTCGCAACCTTTCTATATTAGTGCTTAATAATCAGCATGTAAAAATGTATGCTAAAAAAGTACAAATGCTGGACATCAGGTGTAATTTTATCAAGAATGGCATGTATCCTGTTTGGAGGAAGGAAGGACCTCATTTGATTCGGGTTGTAGTATTTACTGGCTGAATAAGTGACAAGAACACATATGTGTAGTGCACTAGATATGTGCATTTACTGCAACAGTGAATGCTATCGAAAATGGCATGCTACTGATTTACGTTGGAAGTTCTAAATTGATTTGGATGAGTAGTTTGGTGTTAAAGACTCTGATGCCTGCAGAATACTAAGCTGAAGAAGTTAACGGAGTATATACATGCATTGGAGAATAAACTTCAGAACGCAATTAACGAAAATGCCAAACTCAAGGTGAAACAGAAAGAAGATGAAAAGCTTTGGAAAGGATTGGAGTCTAAATTCACTTCGACAAAGACTTTCTGCGATCAGTTAACTGAAACTCTGCAGCACTTAGCTGGTCAAGTTCACAATGGTGTGTTACTATTTTTCTTTTATTTCTCTTGTATCTTGCTTTGTATATGTTCTTTACATTAGTTAGTGCTTTGAATATGCTTCTTCAGGTGAGAAAGACAAGGAATTTCTTGAGAATAAGCTATCTGCAAGTGCATCAGTTCTTGAAAATTTGCATCAGCAGATGAAGACCTTGTCTATGAAGTTAGAAGCTTCCGAGGAAGCTGTTAGAAAGTGTAATATATCTTTCCTTGACAAAAACCCATACCTTTACAAATTCTTTTGGTAGCAAACTAATCTGGTCTTATGTATTGCAGCAAAAAGACCTGATTGTTCGGCTTTACCATGCTTTTATCATAGCTGAAAAAGTAAATGTTGAATGCAGGTGAGGAAGAGCTTGAAAAACTCAGCATTGAGAAACAAGAGAATGAGAAGTCTTTTAAGGATGAACTCTGCGAAGCTGCCAATCTCATTGAAGTAAAAGGTTAGAATTTTTATGGCTGTGTGTCGTAAAGGCATGTGCTAGTTTGTTAGTGATCTTGTCTTTCTTTATGATATATTCTGGTATGAACCTGTAATCGGTTTTTTAAGCAGACGTTTACATCAGAATAACTTAAAGGAAATGGGTTTTGAAGAACCATGTAGCACATTAAGTACTGCCTTTAACAAGTCGGTCATAGTAATTTTGTAATAATGATGCATGCAATTCCTGACTTATTAACACCTCTTGTTGCTAACGCTGTCCTAACTTGAGAAATTAATGAATTTGACCGTTACTTGGGTCTGTGACACTAGCATTCATATCTAATTCCGAGCAGTTGTAACTTTCATCAAGTAGAAATCTGCTTTTGTGTCAATTGTTTGTAACTGCTGCATTGACAACTAACAAGAAATGATAGAGATATTGCACATGAATTTTATTGTTTTTCTTCCAAAGCAATGATGCTTTTGAGGAGCAATCGTTCCTCCAAGGTTTTTTCACTTGCTACTCTTAAAGGAGTATTTGATTTAGTTTTCAAGGATGCAATTATATGCAGGTGGGTCGCATTTCATCTTATCTGTTTCCTTTCTTCCTTTGTTTTTTCTTCTTTTGCTGTTTTGGTTTGGGTGATGGGAAAAATTTTCAGTATCTGGTCAACGACATAACTTTGTCTCTGAACTCCTCAAGTCCTGGGTCATTTGTCACTTAAATTGAACAACAAATGCTCCCTTGATAAGATTTTGCCTTCAATTTCTCTGTTTCCTTTTTAAGCTGGCCTATTCTATTCCTTTGGAAGAGTATTTTCTTAAACTCTATGCATGCTACTACATCCACATGTCCTCTACTCTGCTCCAAGTATCAGAATCTGGTGCGGTATCGTTCTAGAGATATTATATCTTTAAATAGATTTTGATTTTCCCTCTCCTGACTCCGGAGGTAAAGGGAGCTTCTCATCTGCATGGCTGTTGGCTAATACTTGCAAACTTATACATCTCACCTGTACTTATGTCCTTCCAATTTGGTGTGTCAGTGCTACAGGCTGCATTTTCTCTCTATCACATCTGTGTATGTATATTTAGAAAGACGTATGGAGGCTCTCCTAGATAGTTATCCAAATACAAATAACTTCTGTTCCATTAGAAATGTATCGAGTGCCTTGACTGAAGAAACAGATCTAATTATAAGTTATGCATACTTCTATCATTCTGAAAGAGTTTTATTATTTAGCCATATAAATAAATAGTGCACGTTCCAACTGAAAGACAGCCCGATCAAATGTTGATGTGCTTTGAAAGTAGTTCGCAGGGATGGAGCCAAAAGTTTGCCAAGGGGGGATTATAGCACCCCCCATTATTTTGAAAACCTCTAAATGTCCTTTGTATTGGTGTAAATATTTTTATATGTGGCTTCAACAGCCCCCATAATAATATTTTAGCCTCACATAATAATTTCTATGACAGCATCCTCCATGTTGTATTCGTGGCTCCGCCCCTGGTTGTTGGAACTATTAGATCATAAAGATTGGTGTCCATTGAGTTGCAACTGTTTGTGATATCAGTTGTATTAATTAAGGTGCCTCTTATTTTGCACTCAGATGATAAGGTCAAACATTTAGAAGCAACTATTGAAGCAAATCGATTGGATATAGAAAGCTTAAACTCGAAGATGGAAAACTTGCATCTTAGTTTGAGATTGAAGAATGACGATCTTAAAAGCTTGAGAATCTCAGAAGAGAACCTATTGAAAGAGAAGAGTGATCTCATATCCAGCAATGAGAAGTTCATAAGACAACTGGATATGGCTCTCCATGAGATAAAGAAACTTGAAGATTTTATCAACCTGCTGACTGCAAAGTTGATTGAACTGGATGATCAAAGTGCTGCCTTTTTGGAAAAGGTTGTTCAGCTAAATGCTCTTCATGATTCTTGCTGTAAGTTTGTTCAGGAGGAGAAAGACCTTGCTTGGCAGTGTGCTCAAAGGAAATATGATCAGATTCACAACAAATTCTTGCTTCTTACCTCAGAGAAAGATACCTTATGTTCGATTAATGAGGAGTTAAGTGGCAAAGTCATTGGACTTCAGAAAGATCAAGAATCAGCACTGGAACAGTATAGAGAAGATATTCATGTAGCAGAAGAGAAAATACGGAGATTGGAATCAGAATCTGAAAGTCTTCTTTCTACAAAGTCTAAATTGGAGTTGTTGATCGCTACATCGGAGGAGAAAATTAACTCTTTATCCTATACCTCAAGCATATCTGAGAGTAAATTGGTATGTTCAATCATATATCCAGCACTCTTCATTTCATCGATATTGGTATGCTTAACAGTTTTTGTTGGGATGTTTTATACCTGCAGCAAGATTCGCTGGCAAAAATTTCAGCATTAGAGTCGGAGAGTAAAGATTCAACAACAAAGCTGTTGGAAGAGATACATATAAAATCGGAAGAAGTGAATAGTCTGAAAAAGAAGATTGAAACAAATGAGCAACTAGTTGATTCGATTAAGAAGCAAGTCAGCGATCTTCAAACCCTTCTAGAGGAGAAGGAAGAGCTTATTCTTCAATGCAAAGAAAGAGAGAAAGTGCTGGAAGATCAGAAATCAGAGGTTTCTCTGAATTTACATCCACTATATTAGAAAAGTAGTTTTAGAATTACATAATTAAGAGTATATATATATATCTATATATATATTAAGAGAAACTAATGCAATAAATGATTACAGGTCCAGGTGTCACTTGCTGATGCTGAAAAAAAACTTGCAGAAGCTAAGAGACAATATGATCAGATGCTAGAAAGCAAACAATCCGAGCTCTCAAGACATTTGAAGGAATTATCTCAGAGAAATGACCAGGTACTAAGATTTACCATTTTCCTTTATTGCTTCTCTATAATTTTTTCTTCTTTTCTTTATCTTATTTTGGATTTAATTTTTTCAGGCCATTAATGATATTCGAAGAAAGTTTGAGGCTGATAAGCTGGAGAGTCTTAATTTAGAGAAAGAAAAGGTTTAATCTTATTCGTTTTAAGTGGAAGGATCTATCTCTTGGAAATTATATTGCTTGCATGATTGACATCCAGGCTGAGAGAACACTTCAAGAAATGGAAAGCAAGCAAGAAGAGATCGTAGCTCAATGCAAGGAAGAAGCACAACAGTATTTGGTGCGCATACAGGAGGAACATGCCACTTTGGTAAGCATCTAGAACTAAAGCAAGTTCATTGTTCTTGAACAATACTCAATGAATATATGATTACCCAAAGAATGGATAAATGAATTGGACTGCATTTATTGCTTGATATTCCCTGCTATACTATTTGTTTACTTTCGAGCAGTTTAAGTCAAAACTTTTTTAAAGCCAGAGATATATGAGCTTCCTTCTATAATTGTATTTTTTGCAGCCTGGGTTTCAATATAATAACGGAATGCTTTTTTAGTTGTTTATATAACATATGGTGCTCATCATCGGTTCTTATATATGCATAGTAAAAAGGCATGTGATGTAATGTACACAAAGATTCTAAAACTATATATATATCTTATTATCTTGTATTAATATAAAAGTTGAACTTTGTGTTATTTTCGCTCTAATCGCGACAAGTGTCTCTCTATGTAATCGAAACGTGGATGCTATTATCACTCTAATTATGACAAGTGTCACTTCATTTTTCTGACATGTGTCTATTTTTATTTAAAGAACACACACACACACACACACACATATATATATATTCACATAAATTTATATACGCAGATTCACCCTTATCAATCTATGCATATTTGGAATAGATAGAAACTGGGAAATGTTGAAGGTTCTCAAATTAAATCCATATACATGGAAAAATATGTGAAAACATAGGATATATCAATATAATTAATAGATTCACAAAATAAAATCACTTTAACCCAAAATAAAATTTATAAAATACCCCCAAAACCCAAGGCAAAGAGAAAAAAATACCTTTCAAGCACACGGTAGAGAGGTAAATTCCCAATTGATTTTTTATTTGTCAATTAGTTATGATTTAGCTTCTCTACAATATCATGTATATTTTTTTATTATAATTTTAGAGTAATATGATTCATAAGGTAACAAAAAATCCCAATGATCCACAAATGTTCATAGTAGTGCATTGCTATAATTTCGTTTTATTCATTGCATGAATTGCGGCACACTAGATTTTTATATTGTGTGTAGGCTTTTTTTACTTTTTCAAGCCTATATATATTACTAAGTTCAAGAAATCATTACTACCAAGTTTATGATATTTGATACTACTTGGTTTTCAAGTAACAAAAAATGAACATACGATTCTAGAGTACTATTTTGAATAGTTTGAGTAATTAATATTTAATTATTTTGGCAATTGATTTTTTTTCACAATTATTAGCAGAGGAAGCATTATTTTAGATTAAAAAAAACATAATATGTTGTATAAGTGTTTTTATGAGAAAAGATGATATTATTTTAGTAATGTTCTATAATATAACATATGAAGATAAAAAAAAATTGAAAATTCATAATTATAATAAGTATAAGATGATATACAATGTAGTATATAAAGTTGCATTTTTATTGTTTTTCATATGGTTGAATTTGTTAGATTATCATTTTAATTTTAAACCCTAAATCCTAAGCATAAAAAATGAAATGTTAATTACCAAGACACAAAAGAATAAATAAGATATATCCTATTACATATTTGTTCAAAAGAAAAATCTAAGGATTAACCGAAAAAAAAATTACAAAAGAAAAAATATCATATGATAAAAAAATTTAGTGTTGAAAAAAAAAAAGATAAAAAGAATAAATTTCAAAAAACAAAAAAGTGAACAATATTACCGTGAACATAACAAAACATGCATACATTTTCTTTTATTCTATCATATATTTACTACATGTACTCTATTTCTTTAAATTTTAAATTTTGTGTTTGTTGTACATATTTTTAAATTCTTATATTTGTTAAATTAGAATTACAATTTTAAGTTTTAAAATTTATAGTCCCATTATAAATTTACTTAAAATAGTTTTACCATACTAAGGTATGCAAGCAAATTGGAATTGTCATGTATCTATATTTTTAGTGTAAGCATGTCCATTAACTTTTTTTTTTCGTTCAATGTACTTTTAAGAGTTATGATGTTTTATATTCAATTCTATCGTTATTTCAATTTTATTTTTATTTTTTTCTATCCTAATACATTTGGTATTTTACAAGATCCAAACTAATTAGATCGCTATGAATTTTATGATATTTGATTTTTGGTTCTATGTATAATCATCTATTTATGATTCTACAAATTATTTTGTATATTATATTTTTTGACTAACTTGTTTGTGCCTTTTACTTATAAGTTTTTTTATTAAGTTCCTTTAAATCCTAAATATATATTTTTTGCTTTACAAGATCTAGAAAATTCCAACGCTATGGACTTCAAATTTCAATCCAAGATCTATTCTTTTTGTGATTCTCAATTTATTTTCCATAATTTTAGATTAATTTAATAATATTTATTATCAATTTATTTTTCAGACTTCACGTATGTCCAACTAATTTTTGACATCTTCTATTTATGATTTTGAATTATTTTACATAGTTTTAGATTGCTTTAGTATTATTTATTATTCTTTTTAATTTTCAGTCTTGACGTATGTTTAAAATCAAAATTGCCATACAACTTTTTTGACTGTATGTGCGCCAACTAACTTTTTCTCTTTCTATATTTTTTTCCTTAAATTTCGAGCATTTTATGGTATTTTACATTTCTTTGTACTATTTTGTGTTTTGGTTTTTTCTATCCTAATATATTTGTTACTTTTACAAAAATTAAGGAAACCCAATTGTTATGGACTTTTTGATTTTTAAAATTTGTTTCCATTTTCAAATTGCATAATTGTAACAAATAGTATAACTATTTATATGATAGTATAACTATTTATATGTTAACTAACAATTCTCATACAATATTTATTTTTGATCATCTATTAAAACAAAAATAATATAACAAAATTGTAATTCTACTTGGAAAAAATTTCACAAAATACACCATGCATCGCACGGGCTACAATCTAGTGTATATAAAAGTTGTCTCTTATAACTATATCGCTCTAATCACGACATTTGTTCCTGCAATTGTTTGACACGTGTCCCATTAAATTAGGAGTTTAAGACAATAAAACTTTCCATAATCGAAATTATATATACACTTAGATATCTAGTTACCATAATAGAAATTACTAAAACTAAATTTTCTACAAGATTACACACAACCCCAAGATATATATATATATATATATATATAACTATAAGATAGCTTATCATAATATAACTTATTAAAATTATATTTAAGAATCTAAATATTTCTAGAAAATAATTATTTTTGTAAATTTATTCAAACCAATCTAAAATTCTCCATAAAGTTTTATAATATTATCATAATCAACAATAATTTTCACATACCTAAAATTAACCTAAATAAACTTAATTTTACGTAAAAATATTATCATAATTTAAATCCTATTGAATTCGATCTTTTATGAAGTTATAAACAAGAAATGCAAGATGCCATATAAAAAAAAAATTACCAAAAATAATTAAAATTAATATAAAATAAAAATAACATAATATACACACCCCGCGCATCACGCAAACTGCACTCTAGCATATATATATTTTAACAAAATTGGACCTTAAACTAAAATTGGAATGCCTTTTATTTTCCTAGGACTATTGTTTATTCAGTTTATATAGTTGATAATCACGTATGTAAGTTTTTAATTATATATATAGTATGTTGAGGAAATTTGTTTCCTGGAAGCATTTATTTGGTATTACCAATAAATATTTACCATTCCATCAGTGCAAGTCAAACAATAATTTTAATATCACCAACCTATTTTAAGTGTCATCTAACCCACAATATAAAAGGAAAATGAGAACAACACGGTACTCAAGAGCGGGTTTTGCATGGCATTTGTGTCTGAACCATTAGTCATAGTTCAAAAATGTCAGTTTATGTGATTGTAAAAACACATATTGGACAACCTTTCTGCTGTGTTATTTATTGTTCCTTCTATTGCAACGTTTATAGTTTATCTGAAGTATAGAAACCTGGGAATGTGAATGTTAAAGAACAATTCTTGTACGTCACCATAATTTTATACCACACCGTCATCACTTGCAGCGGATTAAATGCAGAAGATTAAAAAAAAAACAAGGAGTACTAATGTCTCAGTGACTCAAAACCCTTAATTTCAAACAACTTATAAAATAGTCATGTCTATATGTCTGCATTACATTAAATAATTCTCATGTGTCAGGCAGTTAAAGGAAAAGGGAGACGGAGGGCATGGACCAACTTTTAGTAATTGCTATACATTATTATATGTACTATATTTCAAAAGTAATTCAATCTGTTGCAATGCTTCGGTAATCACTTTGCAAGTATACGGATTTTCTTTTTCGAATTTTAGTGGTCCCAAAACAGCATATAGAAATATCATCAACCACCTTCTTCTTTGTGATTACCTTTTCCTATGAATAACTGAGAAAAACATCAATGATCCATGGATGAGAAAATCTGTTTGTCTTGTTAATTTTAGTGATGCAAATAGTCAACCAACTCAATTTGGATCTTCTCCAAGTTAAATGGCATTGATTTCTAAAACGAAGATTGATTTTACAAGAGCAAGTGTTTCTGCTTATCTACCAAATTCACTTTTCTGGTAAGCAGGAAAAGGTTTTTAAATTTTGATGGCACTTTTTGCATAGGTTTTGCAACTGTACAACTTAAATTTAGTTTCTCATAAACTTTTCTGAGTTAGAACTTCAAATGAAGTCACTGATGATTATAATGTCCAATTTGTAGATTACCCGCATGCAGCAGGATCATGATAAAAGGGAAATGATTTTAAAATCCGACCACAGTGAAGAGTTAAAGCGTGTTAAAGTTCAAGCCGAAAATGAGTTGAGACAGGTATATATGGACGCAAAGTTTTGAGTCTTTGACTCTGAAGATTGTTCCCATGGCTAACTATTGAATAAATTTCTCCAGAAAATTATGCAACTCAAGACTGAGTATGAAGGTCACTTAAAGTCCTTAAGGAGTAATCATGAAGATGAATGCAGGAAACTTCAAGAAGAGTTGGAAGCCCAGAAAGACAAGGTTGATATTTTTTATATTGTTGTATGTAATTAGTTTGACGTGCTCTTTTTGATATCATAAGGGCAAATAACAGGAAGAAAAGCAAAGGGCGTTGTTGCAATTGCAGTGGAAAGTAATGGGTGACAAGCCACAGGATGATCAAGAAGTAAATTCGATAAAGGTTAGCTACATATAGCTCCACCCATCATTTCTCTGTTAATGTTTGGTTTCACGTCGACCAATTGACCATATAAGTATCCTTGTTTTCATTATTATTCTGGTATTTAATCTTAAGCTAATTTTCTTTCTACATGGGAAACATGTATCTTATTTTTTTGGAAAATTTAGTCAGCCATCTTATATCGTTTTCAACTTGTGACTGCATAACTATGACCTCCATACTCCTATGTGAATTAACAAAATTATGGCAGTGCACTAGTACTACTTCCAATTTACAAATCCATGCGTGTATTTCTTCAGTTCAAATAGTCTTATAGGTCATTCCCGTATAAATATAATGAGCAGTTGGTCCTAAATTAAGGTTTGTGAGTTAGCTACACTGGATTCCTCTTCGGCTTAGTTGATCTAGGCATTAAGCTACCTTTCTTCTACACAATCTTTCCAATATATTGCCTTTGAGTATATTATGGTCATATAACTAGTTCTCACCATGAAAGTAAATAGGTTGATAAATCCACAATAGTGTACGTGTTTGGTCAATTTGTGATAGCTTACTGCAGCTAAGGAATGAAAATACGATAGACAAGGAGCGGCCCATCTCATAGTTTTGAAGTAACTAACATGAGTAAGGTTGGAACGATATAGAGCCTTTGTAAAGAAATTATTGAAAAACAGGGCTATTGCATCTCTGTTAGTTACAGCATTGTGCGATGTGTGCCTTAAACCAGATCAGTCTCTGCCCTTCCTCAGTCGTTATCTTTTGTTATTCTAGTTTTTCTGTGCGCTATTTTTGACTGCCCTGTTTGGGTTTAAGGGACACTCTTAGATTATAAAATGTCTGGACAATGCACATATTCTTCTATCTGTGTGGAAGGCTTATCAACTTGCTATCATTCGTGCACTGATGAGAGATTCATGCTACTCAATCCTTACTTTTTAAAATGTTGATATGTTTAAAATTTTCAGAATTATTCAAAGACAAGAAATTCTGATGGCAACAAGAGAAGTCAGCGCGCTCCAGTCAATGTGGAGACTGAACCAGAGGTAGTAGAGAAAGTGCAATCAGTTCCCCTAGTTTCATTCACTTTTAATAACTTTATTTTATATGTATCTTAATCTCGTACATGGTGTGGCCATCAGGATTCACCTTATTGCCCAAGGGAATCACAGACTCCAGTGACAAACTTGTTGAAGGGAGGGGAGAAGGGGAAGCCTGGAAGTGTAATGAATGTCCCTAAGCACAGTAGGAAGGTGAGTTGTTTCTCTTATGTGGCTTTACTATTGTGCTATACGGATTCTTTTATTGTGCATATTGAATAGTGCAGTCACTATAATATGCCTTATTATAGTTCAAGGTCTGAGTGAGGTTACAGATGGCGAGACAGTACATACATGCATTCAGGCTGGAATCTATTGCATGTCACCTGACATTTGGTTTTCTCGGTCCTAGTAGGTAACACATCATGAGTATGAAGTTGAAACCGCAAATGGGAGAACAATTACCAAGAGGAGAAAAACAAAGAGTACTGTCATGTTTGGGGTATGTAATTTTAGTTTCTGAAAGAAACAAACTCCCTGTCTGCCATAGGAATAGGGACTGGAAGCATAATTGATTCTCTGCATTTTTGTTTTTTCTTTAAAATTTTGCTGTGTTATTGTAGGACCCAAGAAAGCATAAGAACAGGCAAACTCCTAAAGTCAACACCCCAAGTGCTATGCTCAAGGTAAGTATTGTTCCCACAACAATGAATTGTATACTTTAAAATGTGGCACTCATGATTTCAAATAAAAAAGAACCAAGAATTTTACGTACCATCTAGGCGGTTTCAACTGTTCGATATCTACTAGATTATTGGAAACATTGGTGCCGTGTAACCTTAGACTCATCTTTGATTATGCTACTGCTAGTGAGTAGCTTTCTTCAGAGTTGGTCTGAATTAGTTGCATCTGATATTAAATTCTTAAAATTGATAGTAGCTAATACGATAATGCCATTAACTGCAAATGCTGCAAATTTTCCTTTTCTCTCCTCTGCTAAGACTGTCCTCTTTGTGGTTGTTTGTAGCCAATTATTTGCTTCATCGACACAAGTGGTTTTTGATGAGTTTGAACCTAATGCAGGGCATCAAGGGAGGCAAGACAAAGCCCTCCAACATAGGTGATTTGTTCTCAGAAGGGTCTTTGAATCCATATGCTGATGATCCCTACGCATTTGATTAGAGGTAGTTTATTATTTTTGTTCAAATATGCAGTTTTTTCAAGTTCCTAAATTCTTGTGCTCTTGTATATCCCACCACGCCATGGCTCTTCCAGGCATAATCCTTGGTAAATATATTTCTTATTTAACTTTTAGGAAGATAATATTCTTGTGAAAATTTTTAAAATATAATAATGTCACCCATTACCTCATTACCTTGAAGATTTATGTAGTCAAGGATTGTGTCATTGAGCTCCTATCAGCTGCTTTATGACAGTTGGCAATATTCCAGAGACATCTCTTCATTGCTCATTGTGATGAAGTATATAAGAATGGATAATTTTACATTGCATAATCATTCATGACCTAATAGATATTCATGTTTTGTGCAGCCATTCTTATTGGCGATATTAACTGATGGCATGTCAAAATCGTTGAGAGCGTTTCTTTGTTTCCCTTTCTCAATTGTTAGATAATAGGAACTGTTATTGACATATTAAGTCTGGAAGTTTGACATCTCAGCCATTTCTTAGCATAATTTCTGGCATTCAATCATGTTAATGTGTATTTCATTTACTATGCAGCTTCAACAGATTACACACAATGCATAGAAGAAAATTGTTCCTGCAGATCTGGGCTGCTCACTGTACAGCATACGGCTTATATGTCCTATACAAGAGATTGAAGAAAAATGTTCACTCACTCCCATGTTAATAGACATATTCCTCTTTAGTGTAAATTCCATTCTGTACTGTACTCAAATGCCACTTCCAAAGTGGGGTGTTTTTAGGCTATAGAACTATGATGTACTCAAGTGCATACTTCAGTACTTGCAAGCTTATTCTGGAACAGATGTGAATGTGAGATTGACATCAGATATATGATATATTGTGGTAGGAGGTTTTGTGGGAATCTGAAGCTATTCATGCGTACTTTGCGAATTTCCCATGTACAAAAATTACCTCAATATAGGATCACGTCATTTCACTCAATACAAATACGCAGCCTGATATGCAGACACGAAGTTGCTTTTCAAGATTAAGAATGCACAGCATTGTTAACACAAACTCTTTAAACAAATACAAAATCACATTACCTCATCATCCATGTGCTAGGTCTAGGTCCTATATGACACAGTTATATCCGAGCAGGTCCTCTACGACAAAGTTATATCCAAGCAAATGAAATGCCACGCCACATGTTTACAACAACTAGAGCTGCATTGGAACCTGTCACAAAAGAGTATTGCCTATCTTCAGGCTGTGCCTCAGTCCTAGCAGGACTATCCGTAGTTATTTGCACTAGAAGTGGCTGAGAACAAACTATCTAATTGCTTGAATATACCATTTGCAGTGTGTAAACTGAGAACTAACCCGAACAGAATTCAAAACAACAATAAATCTTATTATATTCTATCTATTTATGAAGATAAAATTTCAACATCAGAAACTTTCCCAATCAATATACCAATATCTCAGAAGAAACCGAAGGCGATGAGCAAACCGAGTAGTGACCAGAAACCGATACAAAGCACCACCTTCAAGACAAACTCAGCCAACCCACAGAGTTTGATATTCCAATTCTTCATCTTCGACATCACCAGCTTCACCCTCAGCTCCTCATTCTCCCTCCTCAGCTTTTCCTCCTCCTGTTACAGATTTACAATTCCAGGTAAATAGAATAATAAAAAATCATGTAAAATGAATCGCATATCAAAAATATAAACACGTATATGCATAATTTGTAGTATGTATATTTCTATTAAAATTTCAATTGCACAGAGGAGGGGGGGACCTGTTGCATCAGTTTCATGTATATACAAGCACGCACATACATAATTGAATTATTAGTACCCGCACCTGGCACCTCCATGTATCGAAATTATACAAACTCGTATATACATATTATTTAGTACATACATTACTTCCAAAATTTAATTAGAGAGAGAAAGAGAGGGAGACCTGTTGCATCAGCTTCATGAATACACAAACACATCTATATATAATTTTAGTACGTACATCTTTACTGAAAAGTCAATTAGATAGAGAGTGGGGAGACCTGTTGCATTACTTTGATAGTAGAATCGAGGTGACGATTCTTGAGAGAAGAGAGAAGGTGAGCTGCCTTGGCACTTCTAATGGCGACACGTGTCTTCCTCAGCGCTGCTTCATCCGTCTTCTCCTCCATTCTCTCTCTCTCTCTCTCTCTCTCTCTCTCTCTGCTTCTGAAATTTGTTTCGCGGGGGAAAAACTCGCAAATAAATCGCGAGGGAAGAGGATCGCGCTTTTATGTAGGACCCGCATACTCGCCCAAGAGGGAAAATAAGAAAAGTAATGGGCCGGACCTCTCAGCACCATTTTGGGCCTCATTGGTGCAATTTTGAAATTTGCAAGTTTAACAAATAAATAATAATAATAATAATAATAATAATAATAATAATAATAATAATAATAATAATAATACAAATTCAATGAACACTAAAAAATTCTAAAAACTGATTATGCTCACCTTTTTTTAAGGGAAAAAGAGAGTATGTGATGTAGCTAATTATAGATAATATAATTAGTTTATATACTGTTTCAATACTAATAGAGTTTGTATGAATATCATATATTCACCAAAAAAAAAAAAAAAA
>MKEJ01062540.1:0-10608 GCA_001753735.1 Embelia ribes
ATATATATATATATGTATCAACTATGTATATTACAAAATCTTACACTTATATCAATACATCTAGATGTTATAAGGACAACGGTTATAATATCTAATATGAATGTAATAACAATCATCTCCACCCGAAAATGTACGTACAAATGTATATATCAAATCACAACCATCTCAATACTTACCAAATACATACATCTCATCAATCACGTATCTTTACTTACGACTAACGAATTTAACTCACTAATCAATCACCACTTAATAATATTCATCTCTTGATAGGCTCTCACCCTAAAGCTCTTTGGTTTTCATAACTCAGTTAGCTCTAATACCAACCTGTCATGCCTCAAAATTTGCAACCCAGAGACATGAGAATAAAAGAACAATAATATAAACTATCCCAACCATATCTCCACTACAACAATCATCCTTCCATAAATATACATAATATGTCCATCAAATACATTATCAAAATCAGCATAAACATAATCATACATCTCTTGAAAATGATACCAGTAAACCCCTTATATACAAATACAAATCAAGTTGAATACTTGGCTAAAATAATAAGAAAGAAGGTAAAAGTGTGTTCTCCACCTCGTACAAGAGTCAGAACATACATATACTTTCATGCACTGCCTGCACTAATACCAAAGTACCCTACATCTCGAAATAAAATACATAAAATGAAAGCACTAATATGTGCACAAAAAATATTTACATCACATCCCAAAGCCTCTACACATGTTCTGGACTCGCCTCTGTATAATATCACATATATATATATAGGAAGAAAAATGAAAAAAGTATGGTTAGCCAAGTAACTACACTATAAAAGAGAGACTAGGTTATATGTACATGAGTGAACTACATCTCCATGCATATATAAATGTCATGAACATAAGTATGAATATGCTTATGCATATCAATCCCCATCCACACACACGCACGCACCACACATACACAATAAATTTTGGGACTAAATTCACGACATTATAAAATACTAAAATTTGTTGTCTACTTATTGGCCCAATCAAAGTCTTCATTAATTGTCATCTACTCTTTAACAGCTAATGGTAAAATTCCAGATCTGGTTTCTCGTCTTTCATGATAAGGCTAAATGATCTCATTGCCTAATTTTATATAAAAAGTCTCACTTTTGAAAGAACACCCGCAAGCCTGCATTTCTTTCAAAATTTACCACTTTTATACACCACATTATTGCCCCCAGATGAATATAATGTAATTCATTGAATAATGATATGAATATGTTATAATCACCATGTATAGGCATGTAATTCTTAATGCATTTAATAATTGAAATGAACATGTTATAGTTACCACATATAAACATATTACTCATAAATCTCCTCTTTGATTGAATGTAAGATAACCAACCATTATTAATTAACTACTACAAGTGATCATAATAGTAATAAAGCTTATATTAAAATTCATACTACTCATATGCCACCAATCACGCTTAGGTCATATATCAATTCACATCAATTTTACTAATTCTAATTCATACATCCACCACATTTTCACTACATCTCATAACATCTCTATATATTCAATTTTACATATGATCAAAGTCGTCAATTTTATCTTAGGGTTCGTTGACTAACGTACCTCAATTTGTGCTAGAAGTTGCTCCAAGACCACCTAAGCAAAAAGTCTCAAATCACCTCTTCTTCACCCCTCGATTTGATCTAACAAAAGAAATCAATTCATCAAACATCATACATAAATTTTTTCTACTCATCAAGATGAACAAGAATATCAAAGAAATTTTTACGTACAACATGTGCATGAAAATCGAGGCAACTCCAACGAATGAGAAAGATAAAAATACTTGCATAGAAATGATCTTTTACGACATAGGGATGAAGAATATTCACTTATTTCTTTAATCTGAGCCTTGGAACTATATGAAATCAAGCTCTAGGGTTGGCAAAAATGGAGCCTTTCTCCCCCTCTCTCTATTCGGTTTTAACACTGGAAAAGAAATGAACCCTCACTGCCTCGTGTTCTATTTTAACGCAGATGTTTTTTCTGATTATGTTGTTCGAATGACATTATGCACCATTCAAACAACACTTCTATTCGAATGACATTCGTCTACCATTCGAATGGAAAGTGCAGACTATTAAACAATTCTGTAGATTCTATTTTTCAACTCCAAACACCACTCTACTCATGCCAATCACTATATAAATAATTTCTAAGGTTATTATACACCACAACCTTGTCTGTGCGAACTATCAAAAAGTCACAGAGTCTTGTATTAATTCGCCAACACTAATAATATCCCATACTATTAAACTTTACACTACTATATGAATGCATTAATAATATTATACACTTCTATAATATTATTATTAATTAAAAAATTTATTTAGAATTTCCGAGACGTTACAGAATAGACTATCGGTCTCAACCGAGTTTCCTTGTGATCATGATCTATATTTTATCTCTTGATTGATTGGCTAATTGTATTTTTCTCCTAAATTTAATATATAATGCTAAATACAGTTTTAGTTGAATGACTAATTTTGCATCCATATCAACTCAACACTTCCTCTATTTAAAAAATAATAGACAAATCTATTTTTGGAATTTAAAAAAAAAATTGGAAAGTCAAAATTAATTATTGGAAAATTTAATACTATATACTATAATTCTACAATAAGTATTTATACTTAATAATTTAATATAATCATTTTATTAAAGTAAAGTACACTTAATGAAATAAAAAGTGTAATTAATTATATAAAAGACCCAGATAAGTATTTTTCATATTAAAAGAGCATGTATTATTAATCATTACATTTAATTAAAAACTAAGATTACAAGGTTTAATTGAATGAGTGACAAAATTAAAGGATTAATATTATAAAGTTTATTTAAAGCCAAAGTAACATAATGGCTAATAAAATAATCAGTGTTAATAAATAAAATAAAGGAACACGTATGTTGGCCACAAAAATAAGTGGGACAACCTTGGATACATGGCACAATAGGAACCAAGCATGGAAATGGCAAAAAAATAGTTATATAATTAGATTTAATGGCAGTCGTTGGATTAAAACCATGAAAAAAATAGTAGCAGAAATAAATACTAGGAGTTAGGGGAAGTTTCAGGTTAGCAGATTCTATAAAAGGGCAAAGATAATTCGAAGATAAAGATCGATAACTAAACTGAGAATTTCTTACTTTTTATTTTTATTTTTTGCATTTAGGAGTAGGTGTAACTTAGATTAGATAAATTTCTTTTTGCTTTTCCTATAGTTCGAAGTAGTGTAAGAATAGTTGTAATTAGATATTATGAACGTCAAGTGGGATATTAATTCTTTATTTTGACAAACCTTTGTTATCTCATACGGTCCCTCCCAATTCTGTCCCAATTTTCCATGAACAGGATTTTTTCTGCGTTGGGTCATCTTCCTCAAAACCAATTCGCTTGCCAGATATATCTGTTCTTTCACCTTCTTGTTGTAAGAGTTCCTCATTTTCTGTTGATAAGTTTCTATTCTTATCAATTGTCTCATCCCTTTTAGAATCTGCCATAGTTCTATCCTTCTAAGGTGATCATTTTATCCTTTTTCAATTAAAAGAGTTTTGTGGGTAGAAAGGCCTGCTTCTATTGGAATTAAAGCTTCGTTACCGTACACCAAACTAAAAGGAGTTGCATTGGTTGCAGCGCGATGAATCGTTCGGTGAGCCCATTATACACTGTGTAATTCTTCTATCCTTCTTCCTTTCACCTCCTCCAATCTCTTTTTAATACCATCCAAGATGGTTCGGTTAGAATTATTGGCCAAGCTGTTGCTCTGAGGGTAAAAAGATGTGGAGTTGAAATTTTTTATTTTGTGTTCTATACAAAAATCTTGAATGAACTGCCCATTGAAATTAGTTCCATTATCTGCTACCAGAGCATATGGGTATCCGAAATATGCAATGATATTCTTCCAGATGAAAGCGTTTGTATTTTCCATAGTTACTTTGGCTAGTGGAACTGCTTCAATCCATTTTGAAAAATAATCTGTTGCTACCAATAGGTAATGGAGATTTCCCTTTGCCCGAGGAAGTATCCCTATAATGTTCATCTGCCATTATGCAAAAAATCAAATTGCAACGATGGCGACCATGTTATGTACATGTTGCCTAATAATGGGTGAAAATCTCTGGCATTTGTCACATTTATTCACAAATGCATCAATCAGCTTGCATATGTGGCCACCAATAGTCTTGATTAAAGGCCATGTGCGCCAGAGATCGCCATCCAGTGTGTGCTCCACACAACCCTTCATGTATCTCCTTCAAGAGGGGTTCAACTTCCTTCGGATGTATATATCAGAGATAAGATCTAGTAAAACTTTGGTGGTACCACTCTCCATGCTCCAACATCCAAAAATTCATAGCCTTTATCTAAATTTTAAAAGCGGCTCTTCTTTCTTTTGGGACCTTCTGATCTTTGAGGAAATTGACTATTTCTTCCATCCAATAGGGTTCATCCTCCTAAATAGGCAAGACATTGTGTAATTGCAGCTCGATATTGGGTTTCGGTAGATAGTGTATTAGGATTTTTCGCTCTTCTTCAACCGAGACTAAAGTGGCTAGTGTTGCTAGCACATCAGCATGAACATTTTGTGTCTGAACCATATATTGGATAGAAAATTCATCAAATTCAAAAATTACCTTCATTACTAGCTTCAAATATTCTTCCATGCTAACTATCTTATTTTGGTATTGCCCGGACAATTGTTTGGCTACCAATTGAGAATCGGTGCGTGTTTTAAGCTTTTTGACTCTTAAGTTTCTTGTTGTTCTTTGGCCAAAAATAATAGCTTCATATTCAGCTTCATTATTTATGGCTTGAAAATTCCGGATGCATCGATCTTTCTGCAGTATTCCTCTGCGGGTCAATGAGAACTAGGCCAATCCCCAACCTACTCTTATTTGAGACTCCATTAGCAAACAATTCCCATAATCCTTTCCATGATCCTGTAACTGTTATATTAGGTTCTTAAAAAAATTCAATAATAAAATTTGCAAATATCTAACCTTTTATTGCCATTCAGGGTTTATATATGATATGATAAGCCCCAAGTTTGATTGACCATTTTACCATTCTTCCTAACAAGTCTGCCCTTCTCAATGCAGCTTAAATGGGATATTTTGTATCAACCAGGATGGATTAAGAGTGAAAGTATTGAGGAAATTTTCGGGAAGCGATCACGAGGGCAAATATCAATTTCTCTAAAGATTGGTATCGGGTTTCGGATGCTACCAAGGTTTTACTTATGAAATAGATGGGCTATCGTTCGGATCCTTCTTCTCAAAATAAGGCAGCATTAACATCATATTCTGAGACTTCTAGATATAGGACTTGAATATCACTATCATTCGGTGTCGTTAATTTAGGGGCTTGCCATAAGCATTCCTTCAAAGCTTCAAAGGCTGTCTGACATTAGTTTGTCCAATCAAACTTCTATCCATCATTTATTATTGTAAAAAATACTTTACCATTTATCAGTCGATCTGCTAATAAACCTATTTAGGGCGACGGCCATGCCTGCCAAGTTTTGAACATCTTTTATCTTAGTTGGGGGGTGTAAATTAACGAGAGCTTGTTTTTGTGACAGGTTTACTTCTATGCCTCTGTGGCATACAATAAATCCTAAAAACTTCCCTACTCTAATGCCGAAGGCACATTTAGAAGCGTTTAAATTCAACTGGTACTATCTTATCGTATGAAAAACTTATGCCAGATCTGATATGTAGTTATCCTTCTGCTGACTAATTACTACTATATCATTAATATAGACTCCTATAGTTTTACCTAGGTGGGGGGCACAAATTCTTGTGATGGCTCTCTAGTAAGTAGATCATGTGCTTTTTAAAACAAAGGGCATGGCTTTATAACAATAATTTCTTGAAAGTCCCCTAAAGGATGTGTCGTCTTCTGATCCTCCAAATGCATCGGGATTTGATGGTATCTGGAGTATGCATCCAGAAAACTAAGGCGCTGAGTAGTGGCAGAAGCATCTGCAAGTTGGTCAGTCTTTGGTGAAGGAAAAGGATCTTTCGAACATGCCTTGTTCAAATCGGTATAGTCTACACAGACTTTCCATTTCCTATTCTTCTTTGGGATGACCACAACATTTCCCAACCATTCTGGATAATAGACTTCTCGGATAGCTGATGCATATAACGACTTTTGTGCCTCTTGTTGTACAAACTCTTGGTGTTCCTTCCTATAAGTTCAAGCCTTCTGTTAGATAGTATGAAACTGTGGGTTGTGACAAGTAACCTTTGGATCAAGACTTGACATCTCTGACGAGGTCCATGTAAAATTATCAATATTTTTAAGAAGTAATTGAATTGGGTCATTCCTATTATGATATGCTCCACTTGTTCATCAATAGCAGTACGGGGATATGGGAATGATTCAGCATCAAACTCTTCTATTTTGTGAGAGGTTTGGGAATGGTAACTAACGTCCATTTTTCGTGGGCCAGATAACATGTGGGCCTGGGATCCAATTGGCTTTGCATTCCTGTGAGAATGGCCAGACCTCATACATCTGGCATGATTTGGTGCAGGTTGAGTTTGGTTCTACTTTCGGGTACCATTTTAAGTTAGGATATGCGGTATCGGATCATTCTCTTGAGGCATGCTAAGAACGTGCTCGAGAAAGTACTCTTTATCCTCCTCACTATAGTATCCTTCTTCTTCATTTTCCAAGGAAATAAAGCTGGTATATCTAAATAAATTGGTTGAGTTTGTAGAGCTAGTAGTTTTAAGTCCAGCACCCTAAGTTCATTATCCCTTTGCTTTTGCATCACATCTTCTCTGGGTGAGTGAGACTTGTGCCTTCTAACGAAAACTAAATTTTCTCATTCTGCATCTCTTCTTACTTCAGAGGTTTGACGGAAGGTGGTACAGTATCATCTTGGATAGCGGTATCTATGTTTAGGGTTATTCAGATTTTGTTCAGCTTATATCAGTTCGGGAAGGATTCTACCTTCATTTTGGATGTGGTGATCAATGTCCATCGGTTGATGTTTGGGTATGGCAAAGAGCGAACTATTCCCTCCTCTGAGGGTTAGACCTAAGGAAGTAAGGGCTGATTGGATTTGTTCTCGAACAATGGTAGTAATTAGGGTTTGCAGTCCACTGGTTGTGGAGGATTATTATTACTCATCATCTACTGATTAAGTCTAGCTAGGACTTCAGGTAAGATGAGGTTGGAAAAGTTGCTTTGGGTGAAGAGTCTAGAAGGTGTCGTGGTAGAAGGCAGAGTAGGAAAAGGAGATGAAGTATGTCCTACCCCGAGAAAGGTTTGGGTTCCGAAAATAGATCCATCTCTTGTAGTTGTCTGAAGCAGAAGAAAGTTCTGGTCTTCGGGGGATTTCGACATCTTGACAAAGTTGTTTTGAATAGTAAAGGGTTCGGGAACTTATAATCTTCTCCTACGATAAGTTCCCATAGACAATGCCGATTGAAGAGTGTATATTTAACCACAAGGACAAATACAAACTCCCGAAAGTGAATGGTTTAACCTTGAAAATGTGGATGTTTTATCTCTGACTTCAGTGTTTCCAATCCCTTCCTCTGCCTTTCACATCTATCCTTTGTCTGGAAGTTCTTGTCCAAATGTGTTCCTTGCAAATCGAAGGGCCTTCCCGATGTCCTCTTCTACTAACTGAAAGTGCGGGTTGGAGAATTGCCCACAAACTCTCCAATACTTCAATAAGTAAGGATTCAGATCAATATAAAACAATGAAGGCAATAAATGTTTTAATATGGAGAGAGAATTTCTAGTACATAGTATATGTATAGCTATCAAATAATATTACCTCATTAGTCCTTAATTCCCTTGTTAATTGAAGCGTGTGGCGAACAATTTGGTTTAAATACAGTATTAATCCCCTAATTCTATTGTATGTATAGATACATACTTATCACAATCCATATCAAGTTATCTAGAATTTAGAAATCTACTAATATATTTGGTAGGTGATTTACTTTATTTTCCTAATATATTTTCCTGTATTCGCAATCAATAGCATATTGTGATTTGAATTTTGATGAAATTCTCTATTGTTATTCTCAATGTTGTTATTACAACTGCTATGTGCCAAATATAAGGCAAGCGGATTAAATTCTTTCTTATTATTCCAAACGAGTATAAATAAAAATTCACACTGGTATTAGTTTTATAGACTAGACTTAAATTAAACTTATATTAACTTGAGTTGAACCACGTAATTCTTCCATTTTCTATTTTACTTTACTGTAGATTAATTTATGTGTTTTTTAAAATGTTCATAAGAGGACGTGCTTTTTAAAAAGCCTATAATAAATAATTGTTATGTAACAGGGGTTATTTTTAAATAAACACCAGGTAATTTGCCTTTTGCAATAGAGCACATATACTTTTAAATTCCCGAACCTGAACAAAATTGTTCATGAACAGGCTCGGGCTCGGCTTGGACTCGTACAAGCCGAGCCTGGACAAAAAATTAGGGCTCGTAAAGTAAACGAGCCAAGCTTGAACAGATCAGGACTCGGTTCGGCTAATTTGCAACCCTATTGAGCTCAATGATGTATCAAGCTTAATCTATCGAACTATAAGTTGTCGATAGATTCTGTCTAGCATATAAGAGCATTTGCATCAAAGTTTGTAAAATGATTTGTTTCTCTATTTTAGGTAACCAATCGTTAGATAATTAGTATTTTGGTGTGCGCATCAGATTATCTAGTGATTTTTTAAAATAAAAAATAAGCAAAGTGGTTCTCCAAATATAGAAAACTAAAAACCATTATCTAAAAATAACTTCCCATTTTCTCTCTCATCTCCGCCCCAATATGTTCTGAATGTTATTTTTCCCTTACATCTTATCACTTTTCTTCATAGTTTATATATTTGTACTTGTGAAAAGTACTAAATTTGTCTTTAAATAAATAGTTGTACTAATGCATATATTGATTTGGCTATGTACATATTTACAAGTGTAAAAAAATATAAAGATTAATTATGACATTATATAAATGATATATATATACACACACACATATATATATAATTTGAATTTGAATTTGAATTTTTTGGTCATATAAATAATTATGTTATATAGTTGCATATTATATAATGTAGAAACACGATTGATTTTTTTTATTTATTTATAGTATAAATATTAAAGTTTAAGTCTAAAATTTATATAATTTTTTATCAATATGATTGAAACAAATATTATTGGCAAAATTATACGTAATAATATAAATAAAATTCTACGTAAAGTAAAAGATAAAAAAATATTATTTTAATATTATAGATAACATAATAGATAATCTGATATAGAGTACAATAAATAGAGACTACAAAATAGGAATAGAACCAAAATTTTCTATATTTTAGAAATTTTGTTAAGAAAAACTGATGTGAATGGCCTAAAAATTATGGAAGAATTTTCACGAGTTCCTCAAATCTAGTGAGTTCTCTTACTTCTTAATTATTTCCTCTGTCCCAATTTAATGACCTCGTTTCTTCTTTTCACAACGATTAAAAAGTTATTAAAATCAAAAATATTTTTACTTTCTTTACAAATATACCCTTAATTAATAATAGTACTCATTTTGTACAATATTGCATGTGAAAAGATCTTTATAGTGTATAAATGTATTGAAGATGGTGTAGAGGTCTGAATGACTCTTTATCTACTCTAATCAATGCTATGCATCCTAAAAAAATATTGAATGAGAGTAGTACATTCTCTATATAGACAATGATGAAAAAAATGCAAATAATATGGGCATTTTAATAAATTAATTTTTTCAACTAAATTATCAAGAGAGAAATTTGACAAAATTTTGGGGAAATCATCTCAATATTAGAATTTTTTTTCCATGTAATTTATAGGAATTACTGTATTTTGAAGACAAATTACTACAATTAAAGGATAATTTATTACAAGTATTTTTAATTTAATTTTATTAAAATTAATACAATAAATTGTCTTCAATTTGAATTAATTTTGTCTTTAGAATACAGTAATTCTATACAAAAAAAAATTCTAGTATATTACAAGTAAAAAATTTCTAGTATCGAGAGCAAGTCCATATTTTGGGGACAAAGAAAATGAAGAAATTGGACCGATAAATTTGATCGGAGGGAGTAAATTTAACCCTTTTTTCTCCATTTAAAATCTCCAATGATCCCCCTCCACTTGCCATCGCAATTGGTAGCCGTTTTGTTCCGGTTCAACTAAAGTTGGTGATCAATTTACACACTTTGCTTAAATGCCTTTATGGAATCAACCACCTTTGCCAGCTCACTTAAATTATATGACCACTTGCACAGTTGCTCAATACTCCAATATTAAATTTTAGAGATTCATCTCAAGTCAATCTATCACTATTTCGTAAAAAGCTCCATACAGTATATGTTGCCACTGTAAAGAATGGTATATGGGCACTGATTAAATGCATGAAATGTGTATTTTTTGTGTTTATTTAATTGGCCATTTGTTGGTTCTAATTTAATCAAATAACAATTTCTGAATATAATTTACAATAATAATGAACAGGAAAAAACATAAATTTTATTTC
>MKEJ01062542.1:0-10907 GCA_001753735.1 Embelia ribes
CCTTGATATTCAATTTTCGGGATTTATAATTAACTCAAAGTACATAAAAACAAAATAATATGAATTTATTTACTAAATCCCAACTTCAATCCGGGATGTTTAAAATTAGCAAAGGACAACCGAATATACAGGTGCAGTTACTAAATAATTTGTCTCATTTTAAATCTGGAAAGTTCCTATTACTATACCCATGCTAGCAAAGAAAATAATAATAATAAAACAGAGAATAAATTTAGTTTTGAGATCTAATTCGCCATCTTTTTTGTCTAGCCCTTGTCTCTATCGCTCAGTGTTTTGATAAAAGCAAATTGACATGCGTGCTGCTCTCGCTTTAATTTTTTTTGACGAGTGGCTTGTTAAGTTCTGGATGAGTATCTCATTAATTTAAAATTTCCAGAATTTTAGAAATATTATTATTATATAATTTTACTAATCCAATATTCTCCAAATTTCATTAACATAATCATCAAAATCTTGAAAATTCTAACAAATTGGGTTAAGCTAAATGAAATAAGATAAGACATCACGTCGGGTTGTTGACGTGAATTTTTCGACACCACCAATTCCTATAGAAAGTCATTTGCTCGTCCAACAATACAATACGCATGTCCTTTTGTAACACTTATATTCACATAGTTAGAGGTTTATTTCGGCATTTTTTGTCAATTTCTACTCCAATACTCTTACATTTTCTAGCTGGTGCACTCGTTGGTCTCCTTCTTATATGTCCAAATCATCTTAAATGGCTTTTTAGCATTTTTTTTTTCAATTGGTATCACTCTTAACCTATCCCGAATCTCATCATTTATAATTCTTTCCTAGAATTTCCATACATCTAGCTCAATATATGCATTTCTACTATAATCTTCTTATATTTATCTTTTTCTTAATAACCCAACACTCACTTCAATATAATAAAACTATTCGTACTGCATTTTTATAAAAAATTTCTTTTAACCGTAGAAGCATACGTTCACATAAAATTCCGGATATATTTCTCCACTTCATCCATCCTCGTTGGGTATTGTGATCGACATCTCTTTCTATTCTACTGTTACTTTGGAAAACTGATCCTAAAAGTCGAAAATGATCAGTTTTTAGAACTACCTCCTTAGTTAAATTAACTACAGTTGGGTCCAATATATATACGTCATTTATTGAAACAACACTCTATATATTTAGTTTTTGACCTATTGAACTTAAACCGCAAAATTTTAAGTATGTCTCCATAATTCCACTTTATCATTTATACCCGTTCTAGTCTCGTCAACCAAAACTATATTATTAACAAATAATATGCACTACGACACTTTGGCTTGGATGTGTCTTGTCAGCTCATCTATTACTAATGCAAACAAGAAATGGCTTAGTGTTGAACCTTGATGCAACCCTATTATAATAGAAAATTTGGACGACAAGTCATCACATGTTTTGACATTGGTAAATGCATTATCAAACATATCCTTTATATATTTGAGGGAACCAATTTCTTTATCAAAACCCACCGAAGTACCTCTCTTGGAACTCGATCATAAGCCTTCTCCAAATCAGTAAAAACTATATGTAGGGTCTTTTTACCCCGCTCTATATCTCTCCATTAGTTGTTGCAGTAAATGAATTTTCTTTGTAGTCGATCTCCCTGCATAAACCTGAACTAATTTTCTGAAATCGTAGTATTCCATCTTAATCTATACTCAATTACTTTCTTCCAGAGCTTTATATTATGACTCATGAGTTTTTTCCCATGATAATTTGAATAGTTTTGTATATCGCCCTTATTCTTATATAAATGTATTAAAGTACTATTTCTCTATTATTCGGGCATCCTCCCATTTCGCCAAGTTTATTAAATAGGTTTGTCAATAGGATGGTGTTTCAAGTTGGAAGAAATTAAGCGGAAGCATGCAATTGTTGAATAATTCTTTGGAAAGTGAAGGGATCTGAACAAAGATTGGAATACTAACTTGATTTTCCTAACATTGATGCTGGTGGTCTTTGTCTGTGCTTGGGCGATAAAGGCGGTTCTTTTCAATAAGCACTTGTGTTGCTTGTTAACATATATTAACCCTTCTCTTCGTTAATGTAGATAACTGAGGAGGTCATTGGCCTGTTTAGATCTTGAATACTCCTCTGCACCATAATTGTTTGTTTTTATGCTCGGTTGTCTTCTTGTTTTCACATTTTTGAGGCCCATTCAATGGGGTAACTATATCTGGTTTTGCTTTCACTATGTGGTTTTGATCTTTTGTTCCCTTTCTGATCTGACTTCTACAAGTTCCATGTATGTTTCCTAGGTTTCATTTTTTTCGAAAATTTGGGTACCATGTTGTCCACATCTTCATGTTGGCAATCAATATTAATATCAAGTAATCCTGGCTCTTTTTAGGCTTTGTTTTGGTCTTTCTTGAATAGAGACTGATATAATAGCTCATCACTGTGTGAAGCAAGTTTTCTCTAACTATTAATTTTGGCAGGTGGGCTCAGTATTGGCTGCCCTCGGAATTCAGGAGCAGCAGGCACGTTCTTCGATGCGTCAATACGGAATTTAAGAGTTGGAAATGAAAATATTACAACAGAAACTGAAACTCCATTGCTTGATTTTCCTACTAGTCCCCTGTGGTCAAATGTTTATGTGGAGAACAATGCAATAGTTCTGGTGCCTCTGCGATGGACGAGAGTTCAGGTTGTTAAATCACAAACAGCCTAATAGAGCACATATATCCCTGCATTTCTTTATCTATCTATACATGTATCTTATTATCTAGTTCAGTTATAATTTTTGTGATCTTAACCGAAATTCAAATTCTGAATGTTCTAGAAAACAAAGCCTTACATTTTTGCTTCTATCTGTATGTCTGTATCTAGTATTGGACTTATTTTTGTAGCTCTCTTTTCGTCTTCGGTGCTTCCTGTTGGTTGAACGGCTGATTGTAAAGTTGAAAGCAAATTCCTTGTTGATTTTCTTTTCATTCAGTGCTTTAACAATACATGTTCTGGAGTAAAACTTATGGGCATCATAATATTTCATATGATAACTTGTGCATGGGTTTTGCTTATTGTGTCTATTCATATGGTTTAACTGCATATAGGTAGTAGTAGAAGTGCTCAATGCTTCAACATATATGGCATACGCCACATGCACATTTTTGTTGATTTTGATGAAAGAGAAATTTTATTGGAATCGTCTTGCGCCGTATGTACTGAGATTATTTGGGAGCCAAGGTCCAAGCCCGGAATGAGTACAAGGTGCGATGGGTGGAAGAATTCATAAATCCTAAGCTTGGCATTAGGACCAAGGCATTATGAGACAGTTACAGATGAAGGAGATATCTGATAGCGAGTTTTACGAACGTGTATTATAATGAACTGATATAGCACTTTGCAGTATTGTGTTTTATTCTTACGTATGATTATACACCTAATCTCATGAGTGTCTGTGTTTAATCAAGTCCATAATATTTATAAGTTTACCTTGGCCTCTCTTTTGCATCACGTGACCCATCATGAGTAAAGAGCTTTTCAAGGAACTCTAATTCCACAAGTTCTATATTTACCTTCTTTTTCTTACTTAGAAGCCCAGTTTATATTGCTTGATTTTTTTTCTTTCTTCGCTTTCATTTCTTTCGATTGACCATAAATTAATGTACAATTAGAATTATTAAAATTCTCTTTGTTCTGAAAGGTGAGAGGTCAGATTAGTTTACTTGCTGGGAGCATCATCATCTTTGGATTAGCTGAGGATCCCATCTCAGAATTTGAGGTTGTTGCAGAAGAACTTTTGATGAGCTATTCCAGTATAAGGGTATGAATTTCCCTTGTAAATTTCCTGTCTAATGGAAACTCTACCTTTGATTTCATCATCTTTGTGTTTTAGTTTTCCATGACTCTCTGGCGAGGTAATTATGAATATGAAACCCATGGGTGTATCATCATATTGGTAGACTCACAGTAAGTACCCACTGTTAATTGGGTGCGTAGAATAATTTTTTATTTACTTTTAATTTCTCTTTTACAACTGGCTCCAGTGTTAAAACAGGCCTTGGTTATGCCGATAGTGGCTCCAGTGTCAAAACAGGCCTCAGTTATGCCAATCTTCTATTTTTTCATAGGGTGTAATTAATTTGTGAACTATATCACGGTTTCTATCTGCTGATGTATCATCCATCTTCCTGCCTTTTTCTTTCACCTTCTTGCCGACTTTATGCAGTCCTTCCCAATTTGCAGTCTTATGATATTTCTTGGAACCTAGTGTTTTATTAGTTTTAAGACGCTTCAACTGTGATTTAAGTTTTGTTAATTCTTGACTGATAATAATTAATTGTTACATTCTTTGAGATTTATAGTTTGTTCTTCGCAATTTTTCTCTTGGCTTCCTAATTAAGTTTTTTTCTCTCTTTATCTGTGTAAAGGTTTATGGTGCGTTACGTGTATCTGTCAAAATGT
Organism: Embelia ribes; assembly: GCA_001753735.1. Lineage (NCBI taxonomy): Eukaryota > Viridiplantae > Streptophyta > Magnoliopsida > Ericales > Primulaceae > Embelia > Embelia ribes. The sequence goes on from MKEJ01062542.1 coordinate 4,444, forward strand.
TGCTTATGTTGAAATCCCAAATGCAAATTGATGGTGGTGGAACTGTAACTACATCTGTTCTTGAACTGAGGAATCTTGCGGTTCTCAATGTATGTTGGTATTCTCCTAACTATTACATGGTGAAATAAGATTCCGTGGTTGTTTTTGTTTTTATGTTTTTCTGGATAAGTTAAATCACAATCTAAGGGGTTTAATTTCTACCTTCTTTTGCAGGAAAATTCAGTCATCAGTTCAAACCAAAATTTGGCTATATATGGGCAGGGATATCTGAAGTTAACAGGGCATGGTGATGCAATCAAAAGCCAGCGACTTTCCTTGTCCCTGTTTTATAATATTACTGTAAGACATTCGTTGGCATCTATATGTTCATCCTTTTCTATGGGCAGTAACGATGTGTTTTTTAAGTCCACGTGTGCAATCAGCTAATAGTAGGAATATTGGATGCTACTAATGTAACAATAGAAGTAATAATGTTAGAACATGCCATCGAGGAACCTAAATGCTCTTAGTTTTTGTGTTCTCAAGTGGATGATAATGGGAGAGCATAAAGGATATTATTGTTACGGCCACAAAAATATTGTTGAAAACATTTCTCGCTTCTTCTTAGAAAGCTATCTCATGTATATCTGGGTTGATCTGGTTCTGGTGGCCACAATGTATGAGGTTGTGTTTACTGTCCCCTCCTTTGAATTTGTTTATGATACCGATGAAAGAACACCATCTTTTTTTGTTCTTGCACCAAAATCTTTTTATTGAAGGTTTTATTTTGGATCATTACAATTCTAAAATTTGCTGACAGGTTGGGCCAGGTTCTCTACTTCAAGCCCCATTAGATGACGATAGTAGTAAGAACATGTAAGTAAAGGATTATTTTCGTTGTTGCCAATTGTTGTATTCATTTAACTATCAACACAGAATTACCTCAATCTGGCTTTCCCTGTTTATTAGGGTGACAAAGTCGCTTTGCGAGAGTCCGTCATGCCCAATGGATTTGATATTTCCTCCAGATGACTGCCATGTTAACTATACACTATCATTTTCCCTGCAAGTAAGATACTTATTTTCAAAGTTTATATGCTTTCAGGAGTTTCATCCATTAGTGATGTGTTTGCTTTCTAAATGAGGAAGTAGTTTTGATTGAGATTTTAACTATTTATCCACAGTAATTACAAGCCTTGCATGAGAGATAGGGTTGCCAACTAGGAACTATGAGTAGCATCCCCTGCGTACAAGATATAAATTAGAGTCTCTTTCATCTTGTTTCAAATCAGTTGATGGAATCATTTCTGTGGACATTTGCTTGATTGATGGACTAGCCTGTGACAAGTACCTTAAGCTGCTTCTAGGAGAATTAATGGTCGTCTAAAAACATTGCAGATTTGCCGTGTTGAGGACATTCTTGTCAATGGCATCGTTAAGGGGAGCATAATTCACATTCACAGAGCAAGGGTAGTCATTGTTGATACTGGTGGGATGCTTAGTGCATCAGAATTCGGTAAATTATGAAATTTCCCTGTGACTATAATATTTTCTGGGCTTTATTTTTTTTTTTATGTTGTAGTTGTTCAGTAGAATGATTTTCTTTTTATTTATTTATATTTTTGTAAAACTTTGGACTCAATATACACTCCTTTTCAGGATGCAGAAAAGGTGTTGGTAAGGGAAATTATTCCAATGGAGCTGGTGGTGGTGCTGGACATGGAGGAAGAGGTGGTTCAGGTTCTTACAATGGGAAAGTGGCTAAAGGTGGCAACACATATGGTGATGCTTATCTTCCCTGTGAACTAGGTAGTGGATCTGAGGGCCCTAATGACTCTACAGGAAATATTGCGGGAGGTGGAATCATTGGTAAGCACCAAGAGCTCTTTGCCGTAATGATTGAAAATGAAATATATATATATATATATATATATATATATGTATATATATGAAGAAGTTAAAATAGCTTCCAGTCACTAGAATGTTGTTTGATAATGGGTGAACGTGCTATCTGATTTAACAAACTTGATATCATTTAGAAAAAGATTTGATTCTTTTGACGGTTTACCCTAAAAGTTGTTCGAAACCTACCTCGGATGCTAACAAGCAATAACAAGAATGTTACTTGTCACACCAACAATTTTTTTGTCATCTTTTCAATTTTCTCTTTTCATCTGAGATTTCAGCCAAGTTCTGTTTTAACTGTTCTTTCCTTTCTGTGTGAAAGTATTGGGATCCATGCCGTGGCCCCTTCTAAGGCTCCGAATAAATGGAACCGTGAGAGCCAATGGTCAAAGCGTTGCAAAATCAGCACAAAACAGTGAGGGTACCTTGGTTGGTGGACTTGGCGGTGGTTCAGGTGGTACGGTTCTTCTTTTCCTTCAAGAACTTGCCCTGGAAGTTAACTCCTCTTTATCTGTTAGTGGGGGATATGGTGGTCCTCGTGGTGGTGGTGGGGGAGGGGGTGGAAGAGTTCATTTCCATTGGTCTAAGATAGCTTCTGGTAATGAATACATTCCCCTTGCAATGGTACAAGGAGCCATCAACAGCAGGTATGGCTACTAATGATTTTACGTTATGGAAATATATTATTACTTTTGCATACTCTGAAAATAAAGATAGTCAAATTTTTACTGTAGAGCTGTAGTTCATAAGTTTAATCTTAGCTATTATTTGCATTATCCGCTTATTATATGGTATGCTACATATTTTTAAGAAAGCACGAAATATGGCATTGTTGTCAATTGACCTGGTTTTTTGAATCTCCAAGTGCTTTTCTTCCAGCCTAATGGTGATGATGTCTGTTGGCTACTCTATCATTAAACAATGTTGATCTGTTTGTACTCTTTCTTTATTTTTGTCACCCACAATTTACTGGAAAAATAACAATCCTCGCTTTTTTGAACTTCGTTATTCCATTAGAACAACGGTATGCCAGGGCAGAAGTCCTTGTTTTAGGGATGACTTCCTGTTCCTTCCTTAATGTGAGTTTATGGAGTAGAGTTCAGTGGAACCTTGTAATTGTGTAAATGATATTATGGTAGCTATTCTTTTCCCAGACGTGATATACATTATGATTTGCACAGCATGTTAGCAATTAGCATTGCTTGTTGTTCACCACTTTTCAGTTTCTGACTCAGTGGTTAAACACCAGCAACCACATTGTCTCTATTACACAATACGAACTTGGTTGAGTTTTTATATACCAGTTCGCTTCTTTCTTTGCTGCTGTATACAATTTGATAATGTTTCCATGTGAACTTTGCACTTACCTATGATCTGCTACTTAAGATTATATTTAGTTCATAAAAAGAAATAATACTTCCTTTTATCAACCATTTTCTTTAATAATTTTTTTTCAGTGGGGGTGCTGGGGATGGTGGTGGTCTTAGTGGAGAGGAGGGCACGATCACAGGAAGGAACTGCCCCATGGGCCTGTTTGGTACATTTTGTGAGGTGCTTCTTTTTCTGTGTTTTCCCAGCTTTCAACCCTCGTGAACATTCTCCTCAATTTTGTAGTTTGTGTTCTGTTATTTAAAACAATCCTAATTAAAAATTTCCTCTTATACTTGTTTTATTTTGTTTCTCTGGTGAGTTATATGGTATTTTTTGCTTAGAAATGCAAGTTCGTAACAAGTGTTGAGGTTTTGATGCTAGGAAACTGGGATTTGTCTCTTCCAGATCGACATATTTTGTTAATTCTGTACAATGAAAAAACTTATTTAATTTAAACATAAAAATGTGTTGACATTGGTAAACCATACTGCACTTTTGTTTGGAAAATACCGAAAGGACAATCATCAAGTCATAGCTGAGTAACCAATGACAATTTGAAGCCTTTTATTCCTCTCATTGTCTCAAAATTTGAAACTATATTTGGTTAACTTAGAGCAGTTACCTTTTTGAAAAAAAGAAGGAAAAAGGAAGAAATAAATTATAAGATGGAAGTGCTGCTAGTTATTGTTATGCTGTTGTTTACATTAGGCCAAATCAGATGTCCTTTATCATTGCTATATTTGTTTAAAAAGTTTCTTGTCTAAAGAATTGATTTGTGCCTAGGAATGCCCCATTGGCACTTACAAGGATATTGAAGGTTCCAATGAAAGCCTTTGCACTCCTTGTTCTCTTGAGACTCTTCCCAATCGTGCAAGTTTTATATACGAGCGAGGTAATGTAAAGCAGCATTTTGAATCCCATCCTAGAATTTCTCCTTCATTCGTTTTTGTCTTTTTTCATAGAAATTATGTCCACATTGTCACATAAATTTGCATTTATTTTGCAGGCGGAGTTACTCAATCAACTTGTCCTTATCAATGTATATCAGAGAAGTACCGGATGCCAAACTGCTACACACCTCTTGAAGAGCTATATTACGTATTTGGAGGGCCCTGGCCTTTTTCCTTTCTGTCATTAGGTATTTTAGGGCTTTTGGCATTGTTGTTAAATACTTTGCGGATCAAACTGGTTGGATCCGGTTCCCCGAATCACTCTACAAATTCAATGGAACGTCAAAGCCATCACCATTTCCCTTATTTGCTTTCTCTATCGGAGGTATGTTAGTCTCCGCAGCCTTTGCTAGTTGCTGCTATTAAATGGTTGTTTCTGTATTCTTACAACATGTATGTTGTACAATTTTGCAATTCCTAGGTACGGGGGGCTAGAACTGAGGAAACTCAAAGCCATGTTTACAGAACGTACTTCATGGGTCCCAATACTTTCAGAGAACCCTGGCATCTTCCTTACTCTCCTCCAAATGCAATTATTGAGATAGTGTAAGAAAGCACCTTGACTTGTTGCTCTTCTATATATGCTTATCTACTGTTGAGAATCGCTGACAAAATAACTCATGATTCAATGTCCAGTTGAAGTATTAGATGTCAATTTGGGTCAATTACTTGATGAGATCACTTATTGTACTTACCTATAAACCATCAAAACCCTTGTTAACACATATAATTACAGATTCTTAATGTTTGAGCGAATACTCCTCACTCGACCCAGTTTTTAAAGAAATCTCTCTCTTATTGATCCTTTTTAAATGTCCTGAGGTAGCTGCTGGCTATCCCGTCTTTACTGTGTCCCAACCATCTGTTCTGTAGGTATGAAGACGCTTATAACAGATTTATTGATGAGATCAACTCCGTTGCAGCATATGATTGGTGGGAAGGATCTGTTCACAGTATACTCTCTTTGCTTGCTTATCCTTGTGCCTGGTCTTGGAAACAGTGGCGTAGAAGGAATAAGATCCATCGCCTTCAGGAATATGTTAAATCTGAGTATGACCATTCGTGCCTACGATCATGTCGCTCTCGAGCTCTATACAAAGGGATGAAGGTTTGAACTTTTCTAGAGAATTTGATCATTACAATTGAATTTCAGCATCCATATAAGCTTATACACTATCGTTTCTTTAGTATAATTCTTCTAATTGGCATTTGCCAAAACTAGAGAGATGACCTAGCCACATAAGTTGATTCTGAATTGAAATTAAGCTGTGTTTTCGTCTTTCCGATAACCATAGGCAGAGGGATCTGGTCTCTCTTTAATATGGTTGGAGAACAGCAGACGCATTTATGGACTTCTTTCATTCATCATCTTATTTGTTTTATGGAGCATATCATTTGTGTAATCCAAACTTAGGGGAAAGTAATTTAGTTCATACTTTTGAAAATAGGAGCCAAGGCAAACATGGAAAACTTAAAGAGTCCGTGATTCTGAGGTCCATCCGTCTAATTAAACTTTTTTTTCCTATAACTGCTGGAAAATTTTGTTCGTCCATTATGTGTAGCTTTAAAGTAATAATTGATGCAGGTTGGAACTACTCCAGACTTGTTGGTTGCTTATATTGATTTCTTCCTTGGTGGTGATGAGAAGCGTGTTGACATGGTGAAAATTATACAGAAGAGATTCCCTATGTGCATAATTTTTGGAGGGGACGGAAGTTATATGTCACCTTACAATGTTCATACGGACTTGATGTTGACAAATCTTCTTGGCCAGGTAAGTTTAATGTGTGTTCAGTGTAAGCAGTTTTCATATGAATTACGTCTGACATAATCTTCCTCTCAGCATGCCCCTGGAACCGTATGGAATCGTTTTGTAAAGGGTTTGAATGCTCAATTAAGGACAGTAAGGCATGGGTCCATTCGTTCTGGTCTCGTCTTGGTTCTTGACTGGATTAAGAGCCACGGAAACCCCCAACTTGAGTTTCACGGGGTTAGGATCGAGCTCGGTTGGTTTCAGGCTACTACTACTGGTTACTATCAGCTGGGTATTTTGGTAATTATTGGTGATTATTCTCTTCAAGGTCTGCATCAACCTGCGTTTTCCGATAGAAGTCACGAAGAGTATTTAAGGTAACTCTTGGTAGAGTTTATTTCAACTTGCATCTAGTTCTTGCTCCAGAGTACTACATTAAGTAATTAAAATTTTCAATTATAGTAATTTTTAAAGACGACTGCTACCAGGAGGTAGGTATTTGTGGT
>MKEJ01062543.1:0-10623 GCA_001753735.1 Embelia ribes
GATATGGTGCTAATATGTCATACATTACTTGCTATATTTGAGTTGTACCAAATTCTATATAATAAAATATTTTCTGTATATAGAATTGGTGAGAGCTTTGATGGACTTTTTGAATTGTTTTAGTATTATTTATAATACATAATTGATTGATATATCGATTAATATTTTAATTCTTATCGCTGTAAGTTTGTAACACCAAGGGAAATTCCTGTGCCTGTATGGTCACACAACGAGAGTGTAAATAATTAAATAAATAAATGAATTGTGTCTCATTATGGTCACGCAAAGGGACTATAAAAACAAAATGAATTATTTTGATTAGTATATATAATTGAAAACATCGAACTTTGGTATGAAAAGTGAAAATTTTCCTTTATTGTGTTACGTAATCCTATGGCGCACATTTTCTATAACCAAAGTGTACTGATCAACTTAAAACTATAATTATCTGAAATCATTTAATTTTAGTTGGGTTTTTTTGTTCTGTCTTTACTTTATTTTTATTAAAAAAAAAAAAAGTTGAAATGCTTCAAATTGATAAAATTATTCCCTTTCTTTTTCTTAATTATTTTATTTTTAATTTTTAATACACATACTTAATAGATAAATAAAAGGTGGGTGAAGTATTTTAAAAGGATGAAATTATCCCTTGGCTTTTCTTTTAATTAATTATATATTTTCTATACACATTATTATATATAAATCAGAGTTGGATAAAATTTTGTACATTGACAAAATAAAGGTGGATGGAATTATGTATATAAAAATGTAAATACTAAAATAAAAGGTAATAGATAATTTTGCCAATTTAAGCATTTCATTCACCTCATATTTATCCATAAAATATCTGCATATAAAATAAATAAATAGTAAAAGTGATTTTGTCAATTAAAAAGTTTTCATCTTAATATTTTTTTAGAAATGACCCATTCGTAGATGTTGGAAAAATATGGTTTTGGCCATGAATTTCAACCAACTTTTGAGCAATTTTTTGTATGGAATCCACTCAATATTTTAAGCCTTTCTTGGGTGGATTTGAAAGCCCTTGTTCAGAGTTTCGAGATGGAATGAATGGAAATTAACTTCAAAATGAGTTATTAAAGGAATTTGAAGTGTGGTGTTTAAACTGTAGGAATTATTCCACATCAGCCAATTTAAGGGTTCATGGGTTGTATATATACAATCCTATGTGCTTATAAGAGATGTAATATAGTACATCACATGTACATAGAAGTGGAAGTATCACACACGCGCCATATGTCCGGTCTAGTTGGGTCGGACTGGGGCCTGACTCGAACCAGGCTCAAAGTCAGGCTAGGGTTCGAGATTTGGGCTTGGTAACTGGTTGTGTATGGTGTTATAGATGCGTCCTTATTCTTTTCGGGGTCTGGTATCAAGGCTCGGGCTGAGTGTGCATGTGTGGTCTGGACCAAGTATTTTAATTAAATACTTTCAAAAATTGCAAAGAGACCCTAGGAGTTTCAAAAAATAGCAAGAAAGTCCAACATTGGATTCTTGATTCTGTAACTTTCTACCTCATTATCATCTGCATTAACGTGCAGAAATAATGTCTTCCCACGTTCTGAGAGGTTACAAATTCAGCAGTCACTCATTATATCCTTTAATGGTAACTTTTAGACTGATTTGTAACTTTAGGCTTATTTTATATATAAATAGGTTGTCCCTCAGTCATTTTCAGTAGCCAGAAAACTCATAAACTGACACAACAATACACACACTCACAACTATTTAGAAAAAGAGAGTACCGCACCATCAAATGTTTGTCTAGACACCTTGAGTGTAACTTCTTTCAAGTCGTAGCGTACAAACTTTGTAACTTGAAAACTTATTACCGGTGCCGACCAGAAGTAAGTTGGTGGCTTGCAAATTGAGTTTAAGGAGATACGGTCATATTGTAGACTCGTCTGAGATTTAATCCAACCCATTCATTTTCTGTGTTTGGTAATTTGATTCAACAAGGTTGTAATTTACTTACTATAATTTTAATTTATGTTAATTAAATTTTTTTTTTATTCTAGTGTTTATTTATTTCTATTTTTATTATTCAGAAATTATTATTTGCAAACAGTAGTTGCAACAAATCTTTAACAATAATAGATAGTTTCAAAAGTAAGCCATTTATAGATAAAAAAATCCATTATAGAACCTAAAATTATACGTACAAATATATAGGAAATTGCACAAACCACTATTCTAATTGCTTCACATCCTAAAATATATTAGTTTGTAAATTATTCTTTACTATAAGAAACAAAATTAAAATTTAAACTTATTTTATAATAAGTTTACATTGAAATAAGTTTAGGTCGAGCTTATTAATATAATATGGAGATTATTTATTCAATATTTTATTTAAAATATTATAAAAAAAAAGTTTAACAACAATTTCGTTATGGAAAAATAAGTAATATTACTTGATTTTTTCCGATGTACTAAATCTATATAAAACTATTGAAGAAAAAAATAAATATACTTTCAGAATCTCATAATACACTTATTATTAAAATAATAAACTATTGCAATACAAGTCAAGAATTAATATCAAGAATAGATATCTCAAGCTCGAGCTTATGCCTTACCCCAGACTGTTGATGTGGATGAGCCTGCTATCGTGAGAGGTATGATACATTTCCTATCTTCTTGGGCACATGTATTGTTTGACACCAGTGCTTCTTGTTCATTTATCAATGCACATTTTGCACACATGTTAGAACTTCCTATGAAGCCGTTAAGGGAGCCCATGATGGTAGATACACCAGGTGATCGCACTTTCTGCATTGAGTTTGTATGTAGAAATTGTCAGTTGTTGATTGCGGATCATATATTCGTATATGATTTCATTGTGTTTGGCATGCGGGGGTTCGATATCATTATCGGTATAGACTGGTTAGCCCACTTTCAGGCCGTTATTGACTGTGGGAGACGAAGGGTGTTGTTAAAACCCTAGACGGTTTTATTTGTTTCCAAGGGCAGCGTGATTTTATACTTCCCACTTCCCCATTCCCATTCTTGTCTTTCGTTGGCTAGTATGTCTGTTCTCTTGGCTAGTCTATTAATGGTTGATGAAATTCATACCGAGATTGATTCGTTTCCGATCGTGAATGAGTTTCCGGATGAATTTCTTGATGATCTCAGTGGACTACCTTCGGAAAGGGAAGTATAGTTCTCTATTGATCTTATTCCCGGTACTAAACCGATCGCGATCGCGCAAGGATGTTAGGTTTTGGGCAATAGGTATTTTTGTCATTAAAAATAGATAAATGGTAATTTCATCAATTAAAGAAGAAAAATTACCCATTTTGATAAATAATTTTAAAAATAAACTCACTTTGGTAAATTTGTCAAATAATGGTGAGTCTTATGAAAATCTTTTACACAACACGAATCTATCTCTATCCCGAGTAGAGCAATTAAGATCTTGTAAAATTTTACTATATACTTATATTTTTAAAATCTTCATCTCCCAACTAATTGGACACACAAGTCAATGTGCATGTGATAAGTACAATAATACTATGGAGCTTGTGAAAATTTTTTAACTATTAGCGTTTCGAAATTGAAGTCAGATGGAAAAAATAAATTAAAAGGGCCTTAATTTCTAATTTCTTTTCATGCTATCTTTTCCCTTTTTTTTTTTTATTACCTTTTCTTTTTTAATCTTTTACAACTTACATTTTCACTTTCTTCGTTCCTTACTAATTGATGCCTTTCTTACTTTACCTTTAGTAGTAAAGTATGTCAATTATCCCAAGGTATAACAAGAGTTTCTTTGTTAGAAATAGGCACTCTTTTGTTATAAAATATAAAGTGTTACATTAAAATCACCAAGAAACCCTCGTATTTAAATTTTACATTTAGGGTTTGTTTTGTTACAGGTTTAAGTAAAAAGCTAGCTTTTTATGATTAATTTTTTTTTTAATACACTTAGCTTAAAGTTTCAAATTTTTTTACGAAAAAATAGCAAATAAGTTCAATTTTAAAAATTGAACAATTAAATATTTTTAAGAAAAAATACACAAAATCTGAATTTTAAATATGCAAGCAAACAAACGTATATTAGTCTCTTTTTCTCTTTTTCTTCCCCTCTAAATGCACAAACTACAAATCAATGAGATCTCATAACACGTAGGAATATAATATGTTGATATGGATCTTACAACGTAGCTTTCTCAGTCCTCTACTTTTGTTGCTTTCTGTCTTTCTTGTCATCTTGTCTTGCTTTAGCTCTCTTTTTCTTCCCCTTTCTCTACTCCACTTCTTTTTACTTTCTTTTTCCTCTCATTTTTCTAATGGGTACCTGATTCTCCAAACCAAGAAACCTCCCCTTCTGAGGTACAATGATTTCAAAATGAGTAACATTTACCTCACACACATATAAGATATACACTAAAGGCTTGTTTGGTTGTTTCAAGATTTTCTATTGTTTTGCTTAAAAGCTACATTGTATTTAGCTAACCAGCTTTCAAGCTAAGTTTTTTTGTTCTTTGGTCTAAAAAAATTAGTATTTTTAAACTAGATGCATCCAATTTTTTTAATATGAAAAAATTACTTCATTTTTATTTTTTGGCTTAAAAGATACAACCAAACAAACTCTACATATAGAATAATACAAAGTAGTTTTTGCAAACATGAATTTTTTACACAATATTGCATGTAAAATTTATTTGTAATTTTGTAATGTATAGACAAGAACCAACACGATGGATGAACTCTAACCGTTGCATAATCCCATGCCATCACACGTGACAACCACGTCAGTAACGTTGGTCGAACCATCATCTCAGTTCTTAAAATCCCTCTTACAAATAATAATTTTGGACCCTAAGTTTGTCTCTTCCCCAACGGAACTAGTTATGCCACATAGTTCTGGATAGAAACTCTGTGCAGATTTTTGATACGTATTCAGCATGGATACATCATTGTGGTGTGAACAAGGTGAACTCTAGATTAGGTTTCTTGGGGCTTGTCTTTGGGTTGTTTGATGAGCTTCCATCTGAAATTGGCTCATTGTAGTTTAAGAGCTCTGGATCCTTGTCTTTCTGAAAAAAGAAACAAATTGAAAAGAATGTATTACCTAATAAATTAGAGAGGATAGAATTAAAGAACATTTGACTCAAGAATGCAAGAGAATAATATTGAAAGAGTTCCTAGGGCACAATATAAAGCTATATGCAGTGTGTCTCATGTGCAAGCCAATAATATATAATATATACTATATTCTTCCATGATAACATACTCTTAACATAGACCAACCAAATTTATCTATATTCAGACACACACACACACACACAAATATTTGCACATACCAGTTTGGTAAAAGGTGATAATGGCTCGTAGTTCCATTCCATTTATTTGGACTGTTGTAAATTTGTATCTCAGAATAATTACTTATTTGGTCTATATGTTGTTGAATTGACCCTCGATTATGCCAACTTTTAGAAAGCTTCTTTCTCACTTATAACATTGGAAAACTACAACATTAACCTATATTTAAGACTATTCAAAATGATATATGATGTGAATTTTTTCAAATTCAAAGTCATCCACATAGACTAATTATTTAATGTGAACAAATATTTGGATGATGGTTAATTTCTTGAGCATAATTTCTCATCAGGGAAAAATAAAAGCGCCATCATTTTATACACATATTGAAATTACTCTCTTTATTTAGGATCCTTTTTGCATATACAAGGAGCCAATGCACCGCAATAATAAGAAGATACTAAATAAAAACCCTTCAAAAAAGGGCTAATTTTGTTACTTGAGTTAATGACCAAATGAAATATATACCTCAAGGGATTTTATAACGCTTGCAGCTCCGCGATCACCCGGTCTTCCTCGTAACCACACTTCCCTACTGTGAACAAACAAATGTAACGTTATGTCATTTGATCGCCATTTATAATCAAGCTAGATTAAGCAATGTACTCATAATTGTTTCCAGTAAGGTTTAGTTAAGAGTACAAATATTACAATCTATTTATATGTTTATAAGTTGGTTAGGCAAAAGCTAAAATACTTCTTAACAAGGCCTAAAACACCATTACTTCCTCTCTTTTGGACTCCGGAGCCAATTATTTACTTCCTTTTGAAGCCATGCAGAATATAGAAAGCAAACTGCTAAAAGAATTGAATTAAAGTAATCTTATCTTATTTTTTCCCTTTGTCTCTTATGTTTGTTTGACTACATCTTTTTAAGCAAATAAATCAGGTTATTTTTTATTAAGAAAAAATCTGAAAACATCCAGCTTATCTTAAAATTTACAACTTATTTATGACAAAATAATAAATAAGTTTAAATTAAAAACTGAACAACGAAATGCTATCCAATTTTTAAGTAAAAAGTTGAAAAACTAGTGGATATACTTAATTATAAGACCTCATTCTTAAATTACGACCCTATATATTGTTGAAATAAAGCTGACAATCCCATGTGACAGTCCATTTACTCATGCAAGACAGACGATTAAAGGGGTATGCATGCTGAAGGCTGAAGTTTTAGTACAACACTGAAGTCTCCCTTTTAAGAACTTCTTTTCTTCAAACAAGTATATTATTGTATGTATCTTTTCAACTCTTTTAAAAAGAAATGACATACAAAATGAGGTGCCATTATTTCATTCTATAAATACTAACAAGGGGAAACATGTATAAAAACGCGAGACTAGAATTGAATTTTAGACATTGCATGATAACAACGCTTAGAAATATAGACCATTTCACTAAAAAGAAAAGTAAGTTTTACTAAGAATCTATATAAGTATAAAGAAATTTAACAACTGATCTATTAATAAAGGTGGGAGAATACAATAAAATAAAAGTCTAGGTAGACTAGGAATGAAACTCTGAAAGGGACCACTCGAATTGTTTTCTTAGACGTGTTTAAATTTTGTAACTAAAAACTAAAACAAAACCAAAGGACAAAGTCAAGCGAGTCTTTTTTCAAAACAAATCAAGAGTCTGAGAATGGAAATGATAGCCAAAAATGTAATCCTAGTCATGAACACAATGAGCGGCTTTGGGCGCACATCCATATAACAATCTCTCTTAGTGAAAAAATAGTCAAAAACTATGCTTTGAACCAGTTCCAAAAACTTTCATTGTATAAGTTTGTATGAGCTAAACCGAGTTTTCATGGTTAGTATCGCTAAATGGGTGCTAACGCTTATGAAATGGAAAAGAATTAGTAGTAGTAGATAAGCTTCACCTTGAAGAGTTACTCCAAAGGCCATAACAATCTTTGTCTTGAGTTGATTGATCACTTTTTCTAGTGTTGTGAAGATCATGGTTCATATCCTCAGAATTTTCTCCAGATGACCCATTTTCATACAATTCTGTTGGTAGTTAACATAAAGAAAAATATACATATCAATGGTATGTATATGATAACACAAAGGTGCCTGTTAACTTTTGGTCTTGGTGGAAATTATCAATCAAAATTAGAAAAATGGAAGTGCAAGAATAAACAACCTGTGGAAGCTGCTGTTCTATCAGTTGTCTTTACTGTCCGATACATCTGCATTTCAGTAGTAGGACAGCTGATTATTAAAAGTATTTCAAAAGCATAAACCAGAACAATAGACAAGGTGAATACTTTTGCTTGCATTTGTTTATATATACTTATAAAAACGTCTTTTGGGTGTTTTTCAAGGTGAGCAATAATTTTTGGCGTTTAGAAAATTGTATCATTCATATCAACATGCCCTAGTTCGGAGTCCTACCAAAGTTATTTATTACACAAGGGCAGAGGCACATTGAGAAAGGAGGACAGGTGTCACATTCATTCTGGATAAGAATAAAAAATTAATTTTGTTATGGATATATATGTAAATAAAAAAAAAAAAAAAAAGAAGATAATATATTATTGTAGCTAGCATTTGTTAGCAAGGCCTACAATTGTCCTAGCGGCTTTTCTATTCCTTTGTGTGTGAGAGGTCTCTGATTCAATCATTTTAGACGCACTTTTTGTTTTTTATTTCTCTTTTAGCAATTATATTGGTATTTCTTTTTAGTTTTTATATGGGCTATTGCATGTGGGTTGGGTTTGTAATATTAGTGGACTGACAAGTTCATTATTATTTTTATTTTGGAAGTGCCTTTAACATCTTAATTGTATTGCATCTTTTACTTTTTTTATTTATATCATATTGTATCTTTTTCTACCGTAATATATTTATATTTATACTATCTTTCTCAATAAAATCACTTTGCAATTTTTATTTATATGATATACTGTGTAACAAATTAATAATTTCATTAAAAATTAGAATAATACCATCTAATTGTTCAATAATTTTTATCAAAAAAAAAAAAAAAATCCAAAATTTCAAAGCATAGCAATTTCTATTTTTATTGAATCATATAAAAATAGTTTTAAAAATTTAACATATAAAATTATTCTTTTCACATGTTGAAATTCTTTTTAAGTATATTGTGCCCTCCCTTACTCAAATTCCTAGCTCCGTCCCTATTATTATGCGCTCTAAATCATTTCCAATATAATTAAATTCAAAACATGACATAAAACTAATTAAGTTTTGAAATACTCGTATAAGTTGTGACTACTATTGTATATGTACGATTTTTGCTCACTTTTGAATTGTTTTCTTATTTTAATAAAATACAAACAATAATAAAAAAAAGCCCAGAATTCACCATGGCATAGTCGAGAAATGTTCCCAATAATTTAGAACCATTTGCATAAATGACTTGCTTACGAGACAATATAGGAGAGGAAATCTGAAATTAAAATAATAGTAATGTCTGTATCACAAGCCCTTAGAGCATTCACATGAGGCTTTGTAAAAGGGGCTTTCTCCCCCTTTAATTTCTCAAATAAGAAATTGAGAAGGGAAATTTCCGACATCAGTTTTTCTATTTCCATAAAGTTTCTAGAAATACTAAATATTCACAATTTTTTTATTAAAAAAATAAATATTTTCTCATCAAATAAAATAAATACACCAATATATTGGAAAAACTATTTTTTCAAAATTTATTATTTTTGTACATTAATATTTTTTATATATAGAAATGAATTTTTAAAAAGAATGGTGTGAATATTTCTATTTTATATGATCAATGAATTTCTACAAAGAAATATTTAAAAATAAAATAATAAATGTAGTGTGAATGGTCTTATATTCTCTTCACTTCACTTCGGACATAATGTGGGTATGATAAAATGCCCTGTACACAAAGTAAATAATGATGAACAACTTTTCGTGCTTGTGTTTTTTTTTTTAATTTTATTTATTATACATGTACGTATTCCACATGCATATATACTGTACAATGTCAGAGTGAAACCATGGTCAAGAACATGTAGTTAACAAACCCAACCAATATCATTGAGTAATCATAGCGTTTTCTGTACTTGTCATTTTCTACTTAAGCAAGAAAATGTGCTGTAACTATCTATCTATCTATCTATCTATCTATCTACTCTCTCTCCCAAAGGGAAAAAAACAAACATGGGAATTTGTAATGAAGGATAGGGTATTAGTATGTGCATATATATATATATATATATGTACAGTCCTGTAATGTAGGCTGTCCTACAACTACAAAAATAGAAGAGCTCATCTGCACAATCTTGAAATGCACCCAACATTTTTGACATAGTGAAAGCAAAGCCATATATGTAAAAAAGGTGAGTGCTAAATGCAAATTGTTTAATAACATCTAATGGTTGTCGTATCAGCATATTTGAATGCAGTGATTTGTTGACCACTTGACATGAACCATCGGACAGTTGTGCTTGTACGCAGCTCAAAACCCACGTTTGACGTAAATTGAGTGCAATTTGTGACTACTTTATGAGACTGGTTGGACACTTGTGCTTGCAAGTTGCATTACCGAAGGCAAGATTGTCTCCAATTTATTCAAATGGATGGTTGTTTAAGAAAAAAATCTTTTGAATTATAGGTAGAGTTAAAGTTAGCTATATATTTGATTTAATCGACTTTTATACCAGACAAATTTATTTAATTTATATACCTGTAAATGGGATTTGACATGTGCCAAGGTGAGGTCTTTGACATCCATGAGCTCAAGAACTGACTTGGGTGTTGCTCCTAAAGATCAAAACAAATCATTAAAAAAGACTGATAAATTTCTAGATTAAGTGTATAACATCAAAACCATAAAGAAATAAATAAAAAAAGCGAGGCTAGGAAGTTTTAACCAAGTTAGCAAATTGAATTGGGTTCTTTGTCACTAAAAAAGATCGTAATTTGAAATGGCAATAAATTTGGGGCATTCACACTGAAGAGTGTGTCTGAGCATTTATTCGAACAAAGAAAATTTGTTTGAAATGTATTTTAATTATAGAGATGCCGCCACCACCACATTCTTGTGCAAATTTGTTTTTAAAAATAAGTTACTATATGAACTTACTAGAATTAGCGTCATATCACTCTTGATAGATTGCATATTTTCTTTTATAGAGAGAATGTTAAGATAAGATCTATTGTACGTCTATAAGTAAAAATTAGAAATCCTCCAAAATATTAAAAAGGTTTAGCACTAGACCTAAACACAAAAAGCTAATTGATGATATAATAAAAAAACCTCAAAAAAGAAAAGAAAAAAAGAATT
>MKEJ01062546.1:0-12567 GCA_001753735.1 Embelia ribes
ATTGAATGAATTGTTAGATTTGCTCCTTCTATTTTCTTTCCATCTTTCTAAAATAAATTAAGTTAAAAATAAAAATAAGGGGGTAAAAAATTTAAACGAAAAATAAATAAGAGAGGGTTAAAAACGTAATTATACATGCAAGACTTCTCATGCTTTTATAGTAGAGTAGATAGATATATGTGTGTGTATAAATTCAAAATAAAAATTTTCATCTCATGCTACTAGTAAGATTTGACCCTTAATTGTTTAATAACATAAAAAATTACTTTACCATATGTAGTCAATTTTGTTATCTCAATATAATATTTAAAAATAATTTATAAAGTATTTATTGAGTCTAATCGAGTCTTTGGTTTTTTTTTTATCAAGTCGATTTCGAGTACAGAAATTATTCTAGAGTCGATTAGAATAATACTCGATTGGAACAATATTCGGCTCGATTCAATTCATACTCGATTAATCAACATTTAGCTCAACTCAACTTGTACGAGTCATATGAATATGAATGATTCATACTCGATTAGAGTAATATTCTGCTCGACTCAACTCAACTCAATTCAACTCATTTCCACCTCTTTGCTCTTCTCTTAGCCAGTTTATATGTAATGTATTTAAGTTTGTTTAAATATATATTCCAGCTTTATAACGAAAGTAATCTCAAATTTTTATTTAGCAATCTTTGTAATTCAATTTTGAACCGTTCAATCGAGTCTATGTGAGTTATCATTCATTTAGATAGGCCATTTGTATTCAAAGGAAAAAAAAAGGAAACTAATTTACTAAATGGGTACTAAAAATTTTAATATTGTATTGATCGTGACCATTATGTTGTATTTCTTTTCCCACAATTATATATGATACATATGACAAGCCTAATCTTATATTAGGCTTGCTTATTAATTAAGGTACCATTGAAGAATGTCCACAAAGGAATTAAAAAAAAAAATGGGAGTAAAATTGCATAGTGTTTTAATGATGTTTTTTTTTTTTGGTCTAACTCCTAAATTGAGAGAATGTATTGGAAGAAATTGAGATTGACAATTTTTTAAAGAGCCGGATTAAGTAACTAGATTTTATTTAGATAAGCAATTAGCTTTGCCATTAGAGGGAAGAATAAACTAAACAGAAACCAATTATTTAGTCTACTTATGCTATTTTAATCTAAATAAATATGAGTATTTAGCTGGAAAGATTCAATTTTTTTTTTAGATATAATTAAACTTATTGATTTTTTTAAAAGCTGCAACCAAACAAGTCATTGTTAAGCTCTTCTTCTTATGTAGTATATATGTGAGGAAATTATCAAAGCTTTGCTTCATTGATCCTCTGACCAACATGCATGTATTTTCTATTTGTCATTAGTTAATTTTCTATAATTTCTTGTTTTGAGTTCTTTGGATTAAGAACTTACCAATCAATCAGTTATTTGGAAACAAATACAAACAGATAACTTTTGCACATTTTTAATTCTTGTAATCAATCAGTTTTAGTCTGACCACTATCAAACATTATTTCTTTTTATTTTATTTTGTTTGTATGTACTTAAACACAAGCCTAAGGAAACATATTATTTTGCTCATGATTGGGACTTCGTGATCATCTATACTATAATTGTTCAATACAAATAAATTCATAAAAAGTAGATCATTTTCACTTTTTGTACTAAATAAATCCTAATTATTACTTGTTACATCCAATTTATGTTGAACTTACAGATAAATGTATGCAAAATATAACAATGGCTCAATCCACAGTCTATAATATAGTATACAATTTTCTTCTACAATTGATAACTCTGTACTGCGGTAGTAGCCTAAGTCGGGAATTGAAAATAGAGAATGATAAACATTATAAAATTATTATGTAGATCAAATTTTTTTAATGAAAGGACTAAATCTACATAAAAAAAAATTACATTAAATTTAAGATATCTTATACTGGGGATGTTACAATTTCAACAAACTTTTAGTTAGTTCCCAATGTTTGAATTGGGGATTTATTGGTTGTGGCGTTTGCATGTTCATACAAGCATTATTAAATTTAAAATAATGTTTCATCCGCCCCATTTTCAGAGTCACATTTCACAATAGTTAAGAAAAATTAATTAATATTATTGGAATTCAAAATATTTTTATTTTTTGTCTTACTATACCCCCTACCCATTTTGTATAATTCATTATGGATTGAGTAATGAAACTACTACAATAAATAAGAATATTTTAGTAAGATAATTTTTTAATTATAAAAACTGAGGCGGAAAACAATTAAACCAGTCCAGCACGTTCACCACCAAACCAACCAGACCAGATGGAGTATTACTAACTTGTTTATAAATAATACAGTAAGTGACAGTAGATAAAAACCAATAATTAACTAATTTGATTTCGAAATAATAATAGAACAAATAATTGGTTGGTTGGTTGGTACGTTAGCTGTGAACACTTTTACCAGACCAACTTAATAGCAAGTATTTACTATAGTACTAGTTAATAGCGGTGTCTGACAGGAGATAAAACTAATAATTATCTTAGAAAACAAAATAATTGGATGGTTGGTACAAACTGCTCAACTGTGTTCAATAAGACGAACTGCAGGCAATAAATATTCCTTGGTTCACATGGCACATGAAAGGGAGACACTGGGTTTCCTACATATTTTTAATCACAAAAATAGAATTTTGTAGTGAAATTTGTTTAAAATAGTTTTACAAATCTATTTAAAAAATTATTCATCACCTTTACACATTTTTAAAGAGTGTTAGTCACTTTTAACACACATGAAAGTGCTCTCCATAGTACAAAAATCACTATGTCTAAATTATTATAAATTGAGACTAATTTATTATTAATTATTTATTTTATTTTTTAAAAAATAAAATTTATTTCATTATTTCTAATTTACAATAGTTTTATTATAAAAAATAATAATTCCGTAAAAAAAAATATTCAAAAATTTGTTTTATTGAGAAGGTTTTCCACATGGCTTAAGATGAGAGAGAGAGAGAGAGAGGGGAAAATGACAAATCTATAGCAAAAGCATCTAGAGTAGATGAATTAGTCACAAGTCAAAATGCCTCTCACCCGCTTTCCCATCACAAACCAATTATTCCAGTACATCACCCCTGCTGACATGGCATGCTGCGTACCGCTCTAATTTGGCACACGCCTAAAATTTATGGCACAATTTCTCTGTAGCAGCATACGATAAATTGCTTTAGTTCAGAGTTGATGGGAATATTGATTGAAATTTTTTTGAAACTTTTATATAGTTTTTTCTTAAAATTTTCCCCCGTACGATGGAGGAGGATGACCGGGTAAGGATGACACGTTATTTTTAGTCATAAATAAAAAATTTTAAGAATAATTTTGTAATTTTATTTGCAAAATTATATTTTTATGGCTAAAAATGTTTCCTCACCCTTTAGACCTTTATAATAAGTGTTAAGGCACTATTTTCCCAATTCCACACCCCCAATGAGCATCACCTGGGGCTGTACAGAATAATCGAGAATCGAAATTCTATTTGAAATAGAACACAGGCCGGACCAAAATAATCTCCAAGACCAATCTAGTAAGGACTGAACTTTTCAAGCCAAGGCTTTGATTACAATAAAATTACATTTTATGTTTGCATAACCTCAAGAAAAACCATTACATTTTTTCAAAATCATCATCCATGAGCAATAAAAAGATCCTACATCCATAAATCACATCCATAAATTAAGTTTCATCTATCACATATAATAATAAAGTGCATAAATTACATTCACAACTGAAATTATGTGATCAATTACAAATACCTCAACATTTTCAAATCCAACAAAAGAGAAAAATACACTAGAAAATAAAATAAAAAAATGGAAACCAAATGGAATGCTTATCCAAATTTGGGAGTAAATAAATTTTGCAATAAAGATATCATATGTAAGTCTTCCATACTATTCATCTTTATATGCATCTTCTGATAGTTTGTTGAATGGCAAAAGCTTCGAATCTAATAATGATTAGGTAAACTTGCCTCTGATCCACCTAATTCCTCTTATTATACAAAAAAATAAAAAAATAAATTGGTTAAACATTATGAATGAATTAACAATAATAAACTGGTTAAATATTATGAATGAATTAACAATAATAAATTGGTCAAACATTATGAATTTTCACACTTATACATATCATGAATATAATAAGAAAAAGATCTAGTTTTTAAATCTAAATAATCTACACCAATCAGTTTATAAGCATCCCCTACTCAAAAAGCTAAATAACGGAAGAAAATGAATAGATTAATAACAATAAATAGGTCAAAACATTATGATTATAAAAAAATAATAATAAAAAAAAATAAAATTGGTTAAACGCTATGAATTTTCATAGCTATACATATTATGAACATATTAAGAAAAAGATTTATTTTTTAAATCCAAATGCACCAATCAGTTTACAAACATATCTAATGCTAGAATGCTCACTTCAGATGAAATTATGATTGATGAAATGAATTATTAACAGTAAAAAATTGGTCAAACATAACAAATTCCCACATCTAAACATAGCATGAGCATATATATATATATATATATATATATATATTAAAAAATAGGGTATTGAATTTAAAACTTCTCATGGAAAATTGTGAAATTGAAAATGAAAATAAAGTAATTAGATAAACCCACGAGATCAAAAAACAAAGAGGTGCTTAGAGTTGGATAATGGAAGGAGACAGAGGGAGTGATGTAGTCATAAACTATGAAAATGGGACTGCATGGGTGAGATGAAAAAACTGTATTCCGATTTTTAGGTAGATTAAAATAAGGCTATGTTTGTTTTGGTGAAAAATAGGAGAAAAAAAATTAAAATATATTTTTCGGATATTTTTTTTGCAGGAAAATTATTTTTCAGAAAAATATTTTACAAATCTTTGGAAAAATAACTTTTCCCAAATTTGCCGAAAAATATTTTCTAGATACTTAAGTGATACTTTAATACAACTTTTGCTAATTTTTCTGAAACTTGATTCATTCCTAAAAACTAACTCATTTTTAAATAAGCTCACTTATAAATTAAATTTCTTTATTAAGCCAACTTATTTTAAAAAAATAATAAATAGATAAATAAATAATAAATTAAACATATTTGTTTTTAACTTTAGATATGTCAAAATAAGTAAAAGTCACGTAAATAATAATAATATTAATAATAATAATAATAATAATAATAATAATCATAATAATAATAATAATGATAATAATAATAAATAGTATAGTATAACTTATAGTCTTATTAAGTAACTTTTATATTTTAATATATGAGATTCAATAAAATAATATCGAATATAGATAAATTAAGTCAACTTAATTTAAAATAAAGTAAAATAAATCAAATATTTTTTCCACTTGAATTACTAGATTCAAAAAGACTATTCGTAAAATAGAAAAGCATGATTATTTGGTATTAATGTGAATGTAATTAATTTCCTACGTATTTGACTTGAAATAAAAAAAAAAAAAAGTTTAGTTTGAGTGTTTTTATTAGATAAATTTTAGAGAAAAATAAGCATATAACCAAACACCAAAAAAATAAAGAAAAACGAAATTTTTTCTTGAAAATATTTTCCAAAAAAAAAGTATTTTTCCAATAAACAAATGGAGTCTTGATAACAATTGTATCTACTTTTTTTTCTTCAATGCTTCAATGAGATATAATTAACTATCTTTAAGCCGAAACCGGTGTTTTTAAGTTGAATTAAAAAGACCAACCACTAATTACTGTACCTTCATATAGATTATAGACTATGGATCCCAATTATGCAACTATTTGTAATGAAATAGGAACCTATTATATATTATATAGAAGCACACCAATGGATAAAAAAGAAAAAAGGAAAGAAAAAAAGAAAAAGAAAGGTGTACAATATCAACAATATCTTCTGAATTAGTACATTGCGGGAAATAATATTGTTAGCGCCATTAACAAAAATAAATATCACATGCCATTAGAATAGTACCACACATGACAACATTCAGTTAAAAACACGATTTCTCTCCGTGCTACTATTTGGTATTTTGGTATATAATCATTCAATTTTTGTCAATTATGAGAGATGCAACGTACAAAGTTACACTTTTGCGACTAATCAATAGTAGGAGAGATATGGTATGTATATATATATATATATATTCCCTTTTTGTTCTCAAAATGATAATAGATATCAATACTCCATTATAGTCGTATATATAGCCACACATTATTGGTGCAGCACATAAAAGAGCTCAAAATAAGGGAACCATATTAATTAAAAGTTCTGGTTCGTCTCATGGATCCCAACAAGTAGCTCACATTTAGGTTTAATAATTGCTTTCAAGAGCATAATTAAATTGTTATACATGATATCACAACCAGAAATAGCTAACACCTAACCATTTTTATTTATTTAAAATAAAAAAACAAAGAAAAAAGAAAGAGCATAATTAAATT
This sequence comes from Embelia ribes, assembly GCA_001753735.1. Taxonomy (NCBI): domain Eukaryota; kingdom Viridiplantae; phylum Streptophyta; class Magnoliopsida; order Ericales; family Primulaceae; genus Embelia; species Embelia ribes. Next base: position 6,477 of record MKEJ01062546.1, read on the forward strand.
GTATCGAAATTGTTTTCGGCTATTCAATTAGATCACACAGTCACATGATCACCATTTTAAGAGTTTTCCTTGATGGCCAAATGATTACATACATATTTAATAAAAAAGTTATCCCTTCAAATTATTTTCATTCTAACTGTGATATTTATTCGTACAATTAATTGATATATATCCCAAGATTTAAAACAATAAAACTTAATATAATAGAAATTATTAAATGATACACATATACATCAACTTACCATAATATAAATTATTAAAATTATATACATAGAAAATTAAATTTATTATAAGATCATGCGTAGCCCTAGCTAAATATACATATATATTTATGCATAACTATAAAATAACTTATCATAATAAAAATTATTAAAATTATATTTAAAAATTAAAATACTATTGGTAATAAATATTTTTATGAATTGATTTGTACCAATCTAAAATTCTCCATAAAATTTAAAATAGTTGTCCCAATCAACATTATTATTTTTAAATATTTTTCATTGTAAGATTTTTACATATCTAAAGTTAATCTAAATAGACATTAATTTTTTTGTAAACATATTATCATAGTGTAAATCCTAACAATCTATAAATTTATCAATAACTAAAAAAAAAGTACAAAAAATATCATATTAAAAATAATTATTTAAATAATTAAAATTAGTATGATAAAAAAAAAATACATACAATCAACGCATTGCGCTGGTTGCATTCTAGTATATATATAAACTCATTGGGGTGTATCTTATAAGTATAAAAGTAATTTTTTTTATTGGGGGTAAACAAGTATACTTTAAGTAATACTTATAAATATGATAGGTTTGTTCGATAGAAATTATTAAAAAATATATATACTTTTTCCTAATAGGAGTGGTGAAAAATAGTTGATAATAGTTTAAATTGCGAAAAATATATTTATTTTTTGGAGAAAAATACCAATATTTTTACTTTTACGTAAGTATACCTTTATGTCTCAAAAAAAATAAAAAATATATATATTTTTTTAATACCAAACACAATTTCTAATTTTAAGTAGAATGCAAAAAAATAAATACTTTTGGGACTTGGCAGCCGAATAGAGCCAATTTGGGGACCTCCAATTGTACTAATCTAATTGTCCTGTACCTCTACTCTTCAAGAAAAAAATAATCACTCCATACTCCTATTGTTAATATCTTTTTTATATGGTACAAAGAAAGTTATCATATCGGCACATAGGGTTTGTATATTTTACAAAAATAGGTTATTTTCTTATACTTGCATGATCAATATAGAAGTTACTACTTCTTAAATGCCCTTGTCCTTTTAAATTCGAGCTGGCTTTCCTTCTTTCTTTTTTTTTTTTTTTTGGGTAAATCTTTTGTTTTTGTTTTTGACACTCAATAGATCAAATTATTTAGGCTTCTTCTTTTTTGTCTCTTTGCATGTTCGTATTTCACCATAATAATCCATGCATATTATGCAAAATACCTGGAAGATATTAAAGAAATAAAGTGTCTTATTTATTTTACATTGATTTAATGCAGCCACAATCAATCGAGAGCAACACTGAATCATTTTCCGTTTATTTGAACTAGCTGATTCACACGCGATTCACACGTAATTCATAAATTTATTATCTAACAAAATATTACATACTAATACAAGAATAAAAATAAAGAAATTATTTCAAATTTTGAAATACCTCCGTGAACTTGCAGCACTAATTTCTAATATTGAAAATTAATATGATATTTAATTATTTTGTTAAGCTGGTTACATATGTGAGTAATTGTAAATTACAATTTCTTAACTTTTGAAATTATTATTTTAAATTACATAAGTTTTATTTTTGTGATAATTATCAATATAAATCTTTACAGATACAGTATTATTTTTTAATAAAATATATACGAGTTAAAAATAATTAATTTATTATTTTGGGTATGGTGACTTTTGTTACAAAGAAATAAGATAAATGACAAATTTATAAGAAAATGTGTATGAACACTTTATGAAGTTAGTACTTTTTATAGAGTAGTTATATATATATATATATATATACATAGCAAATATACACGTACTTTGCATGTGAGTTACAAATTTACTATTTAATAAAATATTACATACTAACCTGAGAGCAAAAACTAATAAATTATTTTGAATAATTTTTAACAAAAATAGAAGTGTTGTAATTATTATTAATTGGAATTTTAAGTATGCATCATATTGAAATTTTGAAATACTTTTGTGGACTTTCGGCATTAATTTGTACTTTTGAAAATTAATATGATATTTAAATAAATTATAATTACTGATATTTTTATTTTAAATATCTTAAGTTTATTTTTATGATAATTATCAATCTAAATCTTTAAAAATACAGTATTATCTCTTCACAAAAAATATACAAATTTGAATTAATTAATTTACAATTTTGGGTAAAATGATTTTTGTTATAGAAAAACAAAATGAAGGATAAACTTAAAAAAAAAAGTGTATAAAATATTTTGTAGAGTTGATAATTTTTATAGAGTAGTTTGATAAAACCTCTCAAATAAGCAGACTCAAATTTATGAAGTATATTAAGAACAAAATGTAACTATGTTTTAATACACAAATTATGATTAACCCATGAATTGTTTTTAAAAATAAAAAAACTTAAAATTTTGAAATCCCACTGGTTTCACCGTAATATTACTGATTCCAAATTCATTAAAAAAAAGTATTAAATAAAAAAAAAGGGTCTATTGGCAAGAAGCTAGCCACGTGGATACCTATGAGTTAGACAAGTCACTATTGGGTTAATTAAAAGAGCAATTAAGGCAATGTTGGACCATCAAGAAAGTACATGAGCTGGCAGATATTAATGTGACTTTAATTGGTTAGGCCCACTGCTTTTTTCCTATGCCCTTCTAGGGCCTTGAATTGGGCCTTAACAAAACATTAAGCTAATTTTTGATTTTCCAGTTTTATCGTAGGCCCATTTTTTGTCCCATATTAAGACCCCACCACGAGCTTGTAGACCCACCCTATTAAACTACACTCGAGTTCCGTTACTCTATTGGTAACAAATGTTTTATTTTTGATACCATCTACTTTTCAATTTTTAAAAACTTATTGGCGCCACACTTATATGATTAAAATTGTTGTATATTTTTTTCGAGGAAACGCCTAAGGGCAAGATAAAAAAATTTCAAAATTTCTATAGGTATTTCAGAGAAATTTTAGGGGTCGGATGGTCTGTAGTCCCTCCCCATTCCCTCCTCGGTCCGCATATGCCTAATCTAGGCTAATAAGATTTGGTCAGAGTCTCTAAGGCATGATATGGCTCATTATGTGGCCTTACATACACTCTCAGCAATTTGATACGACTAGGTAATCAACTAACTAGTTAGGCATACATGCGGGTTACCCAACCTCACTTGGCCTATACCTCTAGGATAGGATCGAGTGTGAGTCCTACTGTCATGCCCTAAAATTCAGATATCTAAACTCTGAGTTGCCCCAAAACCCAGAGATCCAAATCTTGAGATCGCAAGTATATTTATGACAAAGATAATATGGTGTTTGATTACGAAAATAAGAACAATAACTACGCTTATCTCACCACATCCTATTATTACTGCAGGAAGATACTACTCACGTTCTACAACATTATCAATGCATCAATACTGAAAGTAAAGCCATGCTAAAAGAAATGAAGAAAGTCATCCCCAACTCCTTAAAAATATACATATATTAAACAGTAAATTGCCCAGTTTACAGATATATCACTTCAGAGCGAGTGTCTGACAATATACATATATGATATAGAAGGTATAAGTATACTCTTTATCTCATATATAAGTGCAAGAGCATACATTTACTTTCTCCAACTACAACAACATCTACAACTATCAGAATATGCTACGATATAAAAAACGACATAGAGCCCCTCTGCAATAAATTGCACAAAACTATATACATCTCCACTTCTTGAATTATATTGTAACTCTCTATTCGCCTCGGTACTTATAAAGCAATATATATAGGAATTGGAAATGTAATGGTCAGTTAACGAGTTCTACCATAAAGAAGAAACTAAGTTATATGATATCATGCATGCAATAGCATATAATAAAAGCGATGTCATTATACGTAATGAAAATGCTCATAAATGCTACTCATGCCTCCAACCCCCCCCCCACACACACATACACACACTCTCTCGCAAATAAAGTTGGAACGAATATCACTTACTTTCTCACACCCCATAGCCCAACTCCCGCTCGAAAACATAACCATACCTTCACTAATTTACTACCGACACACCTGGCATTGAATTAATGGATATATCTCATATTTGGTTTTTCGTCTTTCACAGTAAAGCTGAATGACCTCATTGCTCACACATTTTTATAACAATCGATACTAATTTGTCCCAAAAAAAATGAAAAGACTCAAAATCCCACATGCAATACATGAATATGCCCATATCATAACACATAAATGTGAAAAGAGTTATTTTCAAATTCACACCAACACTTGTCAACACGACACAGTTTTCCTCGAAAAAATCCATTTTTCATGATCATGTACAAGGTATAATATGATATGAATTCTCGCCAGTAATAGAAATCACATGAATAATACGCTAATTAAACATATTTTTCTATACCAAGTAACTACCACACATTACTCACAACAAGCATAGATATAGTATCTACTTTATATTAGAGGTATTAACTATCGTACCTCACATGCAATCCAAGCAAATCTCATAGAGATAAGCCAATACAAAACCTCCAATTTCTTCACCACTTTATCCCTTTGAACAATCTAGAAGACGAACTAGAATCGCTACGAGTGTATAAAAAGAATTAGGCTACACTAGGTAAGGAACAAAAAAATAAGATTTGTTTCAACATACGATAAAAGCATGGAAACCAAAACAACGTGAATGAATGAGATAGACATCAAGAGTTATCTAAAAAGAATAAAAACGAGATGAGGAAGCTAGATATATACTTTAATCTCACATCCAACCACCGCAACTAAACCAAATCTCGAAAACAAGCTCGATAGAATAATGAGACTCTTTCTCCATTATCTCTCTCTCTCTCCTCTAAATTATAGAGATGGAAATAAGAATGAGAAAGTAAACTTGAGTACATAAAGTACTTTTCCCATGACACTTTGTCTGGAGCATCAAGTAGCTTGTCTGTAGCCCGTCCACCGCCAGTCACCCTCCGCACAGCCTCCGGACACAGGGAACATCACTTAGCCAAATCTCAAAATTTGGCTCAAAACTCCATGCTCTAAACACTTTTGTTTGTGGGATGTCCCAATTCCTGGACTGTCTCCGGACCCCTGTCACTTAGCCTACCAACATTAACTAAGAAGATAAGGTTTGATTAATTAAAACCTTATAATATTACTCTTTTAACAACTCATCAAGTAGATATTTATATACAATATGTATATATAATTAGCCACTAATAAAGCTCCACAATTTTCACACAACACTTATAAATGTTAAGTCATGAACACACACACTTATATGCATAACATATAATAATATTACACTTTACCTCACACACCTCCACACTTCACACTTCATATAAAGTTCATGAATAAATATGAATGTAACATGGCATGAATGTAATATACATGCTATAATTTCCACTACTTGCCATAAATAAATGCATAATATAATGGAATATAATTGTAACTCCACCACTACACATTGACACACAATATTAAATTGATTTATGGCTGACAAAAAATCATATTAGAACAACAATAAAAGGTAAAACAATTTTGGGATGTCACACCTATATTTGTACTAAGACTCGACATGTAGCCAACTCTCACCTCCTCCCACACATGTGAACCCACAATTTGTACTGGATTAGGGTCCGTCTGATCATGCCGGGTCAAATGTGCTTTCTAGTTGCTATCAATTATTGCAATATTATACATTTGTCAAATTATGATAATTCTTTATATTTTTTCACTTTGTTGAGAGGGTAAGACTGATAAATCCAATTGATGAATTTTACTGGGGGGGGGGGGGGGGGGGGGGGGGGGGGGGGGGGGGGGGGGGGGGGGGGGGGGGGGGGGGGGG
>MKEJ01062549.1:0-15373 GCA_001753735.1 Embelia ribes
CTATATAATATTATAAAAATGAGAAAACAAAATTCTGAATTTACGGGACGTTACAATACTTACCTATGAAAACTACTACCCACCGATACTATTGATGGACTACCAGATCCATCGCGGCTCAATCCGACTTATGATGTTTGGATGCAACAGAATCAACTAATTCTTAGTGCCATCATCTCGTTGGTAAGCCACCATATTCCCGGAAGCATATGGAAGATTTTAGAGACACCATTTGAGTCTCAATCTTGGGTTAGGGCTTTTATGCTGAAATATGAATTATCTACTCTCAAGAAAGCTAATATGTCTATTGAATCTTATTATTTGAAGATGAAAAAATATGCTACCACACTAGGTGCTATTGATGAGCTGGTTCGCCAATCCGATTTTATTACTTATTTACTTGCGGGTCTTGATTCAAGTTATGATTCGATTATTACTTCTATTCACACATTTTGATATTTTGCCTCGAGAGACTATTTTTCGTCATATGCTTGATTAGAAGCTGCACATGAAATGTAATTATAAACCTGTAGATACTGGTTTGTCGCTGCCACTGTCCACTTATACTGCCTCGCAAGGCTTATCCATGCCTCAACACATATCGGATCCCTCGAGTGGCCGGTGCAAAACTACCTCGTAGGGCCAAGCTACCTGCAGGCAGTCATATGGTCAAGGTCGAGGTCGCGGGCGAGGCAACCCCCATGGCCGTGGTGTCACACCAAACTTCAATGTCCGCACTACTTTGATCATTTTTTTTACGATGCGCCTAAAAAGTTTTTGACCCATAATGCAATTATTTACCCACAGCAATCTTTGATTCAATATCCACCTCAGTATCCACCGCAGATTGACTATTTGTTTCGTGATTTGGGAGCCACTCATCATATCACTCCCGAGTTAAGGAATTTGAATATTTCTGCTTAGCCTTATTCTGGTAGTGACCAACTGCATGTTGGCGATGGTATAGGTTTACGTATTGAAAATATTGATCACACATATTTATCTTCATTATAGTTTGATTTTCGCCCAGCTAATATTTTACATGTCCCTAAAATTGACAAGAATCTAATTTCCATTAGTTGTTTTTCTGCTGATAATAATGTTTTCATTAAGTTTAATAAATTATTTTTTTTTTTGTGAAGCACGAAACTACGGAGAGAACTATTTACCAAGGTAGATGTGATACCTACTCCACCAAAGTACCCTTCTGCAACCTCTGTTAGTATTCGTATTCCTTTAGATATTTGGTATGCTCGTCTTAGATATCTTTCATCGTATCTAGTTCAACAATTAGTTCGTTAATTTAAGCTTCTTAGTTCCAATAAAATCACGTCTAAAATTTGTAATTCGTGCCAACATGCTAACAGTCGTAAATTACCTTTTACTTTGTCTAAGTCTATTTGTTACTTTCCATTGGATTTATTATTTATTGATTTATGGGAACCATCAACCTTATTATCTATTAATGGTTCTTATTATTTTTAGCGACTGTTGATCATTATTCACACTATACGTGAGTGTTTCTTCTTGTTTAAAATCTGATACATATGAATGTTTTATTTCTTTTCAAAAGTAAGTTGAACGCCAATTTGAATGAAAAATTAAATCAATTCAAACTGATTGGGGTGGTGAATTTTATAAATTTAGTACATATTTTCGTTCTCAAGGGATTATTCATCATTTATCTTATCCAGATTTTCACTAACAAAAGGGAATTGTTGAAAAAAATATCGTCATGTTGTTGAAACTGGACTTACATTATTAGCAGAATCCTCCACCCCTATTATTTTTTGGGAAGATAGTTTTGTTAGCTCATGTTTTATTCTTAGTCACCTACCTATACCGATTCTTGAAAATATATCCCCTTTCAAAAATTATATTTCCTTCGTTCAACTTATTTAATCCCTTTTACTATTTTGGAATGTCCCAAAATTTTGTCCACTTTCTAAAATTGGATGTGCAGAAATTTGAAAATTTTTAAATTGCCCTCATTTAATATATTTTTTACCACTAAATATCTCCAAACTAATGTCAATTATTAGTTATGGTAAGGGTAAATATGGAATGAACTAATGATTTAACATAGTTGAACTCATTTATTACAGTGGTCATAAAAATTTAGATTTCCATTAGTGGACAATATAAGTTGGACAGAGGAAGTAATACTTGATTATAAAAATTTTCGTGTCTTCAGTTGTAGTTATTGGCCTTACCTACGTCCTTATAATAGTCATAAAATTGATTATCGTTCAAAGTTGTGTGTTTTTATTGGGTATAATTTATCTCATAAAGGGTATAAATGTCTTGATCCCGCTACCAATTGTGTTTATATCCCTCGTCGTGTTGCGTTTGATAAAACTTGTTTTCCTTTCAAACAAACCCCTGCATCATCAACTCGTGTCACCTCTGTGCATACACCTCTAATTGAGTCTATTTTTGTGTCTAATCACTTTCAGCCTTTAACTAGTCCATTAGAGTCACAACCCGTTACCTCATCGCTCGGACCTACCGCTAGCTCGGCCCAGCCAAGCTTCTCTGCCAGACAACTTAGCCCGGAACCTGCGTCTCCCCGGCATCAAACCCAGCCTGAGTTCTCGCATCAGGCAACTCCCCCAGCTAAGTCACCACCTACAACCCCTCGCTAGCTCATAGTCGGGGCTGGTAGGGAATCCAAACCCTTTACCTCATCCCTAGTACCCTCATCTGGTCTGCCTTATATTATAACTATAGAGTTGTCGACCAGTTCATCCCTTAATACTATGCGGACTTGGTTACATGACAACATTATCATGCCTAAATGTTCACTGATAGGACGATTCATTATTCCCCTTATCGGGCTTTGACTGTTACCACGTCGAAAAGACATATTGAGCCAACTTATTATACCCTAACATCACCTGTTCCTGAGTGGCATACAACTATGCATAAGGAGTTTGATGTATTATTGTACAATGGGACTTGGGATTTTGTTCTTATCCCTCCGGACCGTAATATAGTTGGATGTTAATGAGTTTTTCCTTTGAAACTCAATGCGGATGGTTCTATCGACATGTGTAAAGCTAGGTTTGTTGCTAAAGGTTTTCATCAATAGGCTGACATTGATTATAATGAAGCCTTTAGTTCTGTCATTGAGTATACAACTATTCGTTTGGTATTGTCTCTAGTTGTCTCTTCTAATTGGCCAATTCAGCACATTGATATTTCTAATGTATTTTTACATGGTTATCTATTTGAGGATGTTTTTATGCAGCAACCACAGGGGTTTGTTCATCCTTCATTTCCGAATCATCTATGTTGACTTCGAAAAGCATTATATGGCCTCAAACAAGCCTCTCGTGCTTAGTACTCTCGACTGAGCTCCAAGTTTTGTTCCCTTGTTTTCGCTAATAATTTGGCAGATACCTCTTTATTTGTTCATCGCATTGGGACTTCATGTGTTTACGTTCTTGCTTACATTGATAATATTCTCATTACTAGGTCGTTTACTTCTTTTATTCATAATATTATTGCCTCTCTTGGTGCTGACTTTACAATGAAATTTTTTGGTGATATTCATTTTTTTTTTGGGTGTTGAGGTTCACACACCCGTGACGGTTTATGTCTTACCCAAACTCGATATATTCATGATCTTCTTCGACAAATAGGTATGCTTTTTGCAAATCCGTTATCTATGCCTTTCTCACCCTCTCCAGGCCAGACACCTCATACGAATGACTCTTTTGATTATCCCACCTTTGTCAGAGTGTTGTTGGTATTCTTAATTATCAAAACCAAATATTTCTTTTGTCATCAATCATTTATGTCAGTTCATGCATCGGCCTCTTGTTTCCCATTGTGCTATGATAAAGCATCTTCTTCGATACCTTAAAGCTTCTATTCAACATGTTCTCTTTTTTCAACGCTCATTTTCTCTTGCTATTTAAGTTTTTAGTGATGTTGATTTGGCTGGAGATACTAATGATCATCACTCCACAACTAGTTACTGTATTTTTGTGGGACCTAATCTTATCTCATGGTTGTCTCACAAGTAGTCTATTGTTACTCGTTCGAGTACCAAGGCCAAGTATTGTGCCTTGGCTAGTAATACAACTGAATTGATATGGATTCAATATTTATTAAGAGATCTTAGGTTTTTTTTGCCTATAGCACCTACCATTTGGTGTGATAATATTGGGGAGACGTATTTTGCTACTAATCTTATCTTTCGCTCATGTACAAAGTATATTGATATTGACTTTCATTTTGTTCGCGAGTGTGTTGCTAGTCACTGTGTTATTGTTCGATTTATTGATTCTCATGATCATCTTCCCGATTGTCTCACCAAGCCTTTGTCCTCTTTGTGTTTTGGATTTTTTCGTGACAAGCTCCATGTTCTCAAGCTACCTGTTCGCTTGAGTGAGTGTGTTAGTGATAATATAGAAAAGGATAAGGGCTAGGCATATTATTATGTCTATTTTATAAGTTTCTCATGTATCTATATATACATGTGTTGCACTCATTATTGTTTACGTCAATGTACAATATATAATTTACCATAACAAGCTTTTACAAATAAAGCTATAATAGGAACTACAATGTTTTCACCCAAAAGGGAAAAGAAGAAGAAACTAAGAAGTTTAAAATTCCTTGACACTTGCACCATAATAGATTTCACGTGAAGCTATTGTATCAGTCACAATGTTAAACTATATCACCCTAGAAAATGTAAATATATTCCAGAGAAAATTAATTGTTACAGATTTTCTACTTGTTATCATGTTCTAGCAGCTATCGAGACAAATATGTATGAAAAAAAAAGGTTCTTTTATATTATATGAAAAAAAAAGGTTCATTTCGCTCCACCACAATGTTTTTTGTACTGTCATGTCCTTGATGTCACAATGGATACATAAAAAAATTCTATTGAATTTACATCAATAGTGTCCCAAAGTTCTTAATTATATGTGAAACAAAACTATATAATTAATAACTCAGTGGAGCTGCGAAATTAGACGTTGAGTGAGGATTTTGCCACTTTACCTTATACAAATCTTTGGAAATTAATTACAGTAGTTGATCAGCGTCAAATAATATACGCAAATTAAAGGTCGAAAGTATAATCCTAATCAATCAATTTGTACAAAAATATACAAAAAGCGTACATACAAGAACAAGATTATCCAGTTCGTGCCGCAAATCCATGCACATAAAGTCACAAAACTCATCACCTAAAAAAAAAAAAAGGGAACCCACCAAATCTATCCCACACCATCACATAACTTTTCTTATACTGCCAAATAAAAGTTGTAGCTAGTTTTAACCGCAACTCATAATAATACTTTTGCCAACTAAAATCATTTAAAGAAAATAATGGTGCAAAATATATTACCACAAGCCAACAATTATAGATAATTATTGGTAAAGACATAAATAACATTAAAACAGTTCCATGGTTTTAGGGGGCATGTTCGGTTGGTAGCAAACCAGATATCTTCTAGTACTCTTTTATTCCATCTGTTTTTATTAAATATTAATTTAAGCATTCAACATCGTCGTTCCGGGGTCCAATGTGGCGCAACGGGGCTAAAATGTGCCGACATAACCCTCGAGTTCAAAAGCTCCATAATGGGTGCGTAGCTCACGCACCTCGGTGCCTTGTACTGATTAATCGACGCACCCCTGGTTATAGCATAGTCCATCAACTCCTCAAACGTACCATTTTTCACAAGTCTTATTTCGAGTGGTCCGATCGAGTTATCTGCGACCCGCCCCTGACGATACACCGAGTTTAATGATTCCTCCATCACCAGACAACATTTATTCAATGCGTCATCACTCGGCCAGTTGGATAAATCCTTAACCATTAATTCCCAATAAATTACGTAATGCCCCGGTATCGTCCTCGTATCTGCGTAGCTCGTGTATTCCACAATGGTAGTATCGAATTCTTTTAGTAGAGCAGAAGCATTTTCGATGGCCTTTTGCAGCTCTGCCTCATCCGTCTTGTCGGAATCGATACTGAGTAGGACATTTTTCCTACGAATGAACTTGAACTCAGGGGCCGAGTTGTGGAAACTGGAAACCCGCAGGACGTCACCGACCCGGTACCTACAGAGACCAGAATAAGTTGTGATGACTAGTTCGTACTCTTTCCCGACCTCGACGTCGGCCAGATCAACTAGGCGTGGAGGTGACTCATGGCTCAGCGGCAGCTGAGCTGTCGCTGGGTCATGGGGGAGGAATTCAAAGTAGCCCATGTTTGGCATGATTGTATAAGCAACTTTGTCCGGCTTCGACATAGGCTTTAAATTAAGGCCGAAATAACACTCCGACGACGCATACATTGTGCACGGTTTCGGTAAGCCTCCACTATAATAATCCAGGGTTGGAATATACTGCGCCATTGCCCCCGTAACGATCACGTCTATATATTTCGTGTTCGGCCAGATTCTCGGTATAATCTTCTCCCAATTTTCCCCTTCACACTCCTTAATGATAGATTCGGCTAATTCCTTGTTTGGCTTGAGGATATGCACCATACATTTCCTTATAGAGGGATCAGTTACTCTGGAATTGAGTATCCCAGATTTGATATCCTCGGCAAGTTCCCTCCAATTCAACTGTAGGAACTTGATGGCACGGAGCAAGCCCGAGGCAAATACAGCACCAACACGTAATACCTCGTTACGCATAATAAGACCGCAAAGCATTTGTGAGTACATGCTCTGGAAAGAATCGACACAAAGAATAGTTTCATTCGGGCTAGTGTATACGTTGTATGGGTCATATGGACGGGTTTTGAAGTGCTCGCTTTTGTAGTAGCTCGTGAGGACCGGACGAGCCACGAGGCCGCCAGGTGTCTTGGTTTCGGCCTTTATGAATAAGAAGTATAGGCCCTTACCTTTGTCAAGCCCAGGAACATAGCTGTTACAGTTGTAAAATTGATGAATTAGACTATTTTGCTAAATTATATATTCATTTGAAATGGGAAAAAAGAATTATAGGAAATAATTAGTGCTTACAGGTTCATAACAGGCATGAGGAGACTGTAGAGTAAGGTACGACGATCCAATTCTTCATGGATGGTAGGCATGAGTTTTCTTTCACCGGCAGATGTACCCGAACTGGTGACCGAAAAATCATTTTATTAATCGTTAAAATTTGAAGATGTCATATTTTATAAAACTACTTTTTGTAAATTTTTCAACTAAAATGGCATCTTGAAACTAATATCCTTATAATTACACCATCACAAAGATTTACAAGCTTATACAAACTTTGGACATTGATTGTAAATATTTTTCGTAGAAATAAACTGAAGAAAGATTTGAGCACATCTTGAGTGCCAAATCATATTATATAACGATCAATTGTTAGCAATTTTTTTTTAAATAACATCAATTTCCTTTTTTTCTTTTTGTCTGGATCTCTTAGAATAACACATTACAACATGTACCATAATACACATGTTTTCTTTGTATTCATAACTATTTTGATAATGTTTTCCATTATATAGAATTCAACTTTGATTAAAAAATATATATATATAGAAAACAAACTCCCTAAAACCTAGCTTGACGTCACACGTCGCAACAATATTTTGTCATTTCTCCATGTCTAGAGTCTCTAGGCATGCGAAACCCAAACAGTACTATAGTATTATTTGTTTTATTTGTTATTTGGTAGTTGACTCTTTACCAAAAAAAATAAAAAAATGAAATAAATAAAAAGCAGCAAATGAATCAAACATTTTAAAATCTTAATTAATATTAAACATTATTGGCAATTTTATAATTTTACCTTGTGAGGAACTCTGAGATAGGTTGGGAAGAGAATATCGGAGATTTGTCCCCATTTGCTATCCGTTGGATATCAGGCTGAAGATCCTCGTAGGTCACCATAGGTACCTTCGACTTGAACGTATCCCTATCAGTTGCCCCTCCGAGACTGAATCGTTGCATGTATTCTGTCTCGGCATTCTGGGTCAGAATATCTGCCAAGACTTTCTCTTGCACCAAGTCAGTATTCAGAGTCATCTCTTCGATGAATTGGTGGGCGATGGCGTCCTTTTCACATGCCAGAGGACCGACGGATGATGTCGTGCACTCGGCGCCCATGGTTGGATGATGGGAGATGGGTGTTTGGAGATTTGAGGTTGAAAGTGTAACGAGAGAGTGGGTATATAGTTGTGTGTGTATAAAATTTTGAGGGGAAGGTGGTATTTATAAAGAGAATACTCACAAGTGGAGACCTTTCTGAAAATAATAGAATATTTTTGGTTAGATAATACATAAAATATGAGTTTTTGCCACCAATAATGGAGCTATACTGTCCAAAGTTTTAGCCAAACCATTATCGCCTTCAAAAATGACTATCAAATCTTTTAGGAAAAAACAATTTGAAACTCCGCTTTTTATTGATTTAACAAATTTTCGCATTTTTAAGCTGTGATTTCATCCTGCCGCAGTTAGAAATTACAGATTCAACTTGCGTTTTTTTTTTTTTAAATTTTTGGGTATGTTTGAAATAAAAGGACGCAATTAAAAATTCGATTTTCAAAACCATTTTTATTGTAACCATTTTAAAAGCATCCTATTTTATGATTGTTTAAAAACTCCATAATATTATAATATTGGAGCTATTTATAAGTGATCAAGATACTCTTCTATTACAATTATATTATATCGTTGTTTTTAAATTCAACTATCAAGATTTAATCATATGACTCGAATTATGTTTTGAGGATGTTATTTAAACTCCCAATTGGTGAGAAATGATATACTAAACCTTCTCATAATGGAGAGATTAATTGACAAAATCTCCATTTTATAGGGATATTCTTAAACTCGGAAATAGTGGACTAATCAGCCTTCTATATATTGAGTTATATGTTAGTTTCCAAATATGAAGTGCTTTTGTATTTATAAATTTATTATTGTTACGGAGTCCTCTTAAAATGAAAACATGAGTTGAAGAAATTGAGTTTAGAATATCTTATTTTGCCATACGATAAGTATGATAATTTATTATTATTATTATTATTATTATTATTATTATTATTATTATTATTATAATAATAATGGAGGAATCAACAATATCCGGTTTAGAGTTCTGAAATAGTAAATTCTTTGTTATTATTATAATAAAAAAGTATAACCTGTCTCATAATATTCCTGTAGAAAATTACTCAAACAAAATGCTCATATGCGTTAATCAAGAATAAGATGTAGAAGTATAAAAACTTTGTCCAATTAAAAGATTTTAAGTAAAAAGGGAAAAAAAAAAGCACTTTTTTAAGATAATGAAAAAACTTGATAAAATAGCTTCGCATGTCCAATTTTGGGGAAAATGAAAAAAAAAGAAAGAAAAGGTAATTAACTAGACAAATTGTTATCAATTTTTAAATCCAAAGTAACTTTACGCCATCGGTGATTAGTCCGTGTACGAAGTGCACTTGCACATGTTAAAGTTTGTATGTTTAATTCATTCATAAGTTAAGCCTTCCTAAAATGAAGGTGTGAGTGACATTATAGATCTACAAAATATACACATAAGTTTGGTATTTTTGTTGCTTGATATGTTATTGTGACGAATATACAAATTATTTTGCATATGATTACCAAAAAGTTTGATGCGAGAATAGGAAAAATTCATCACAAATGAATAGATAATTATGCATAGGTATAAAAAAAAATGTCATAACAGTTTATCTCTTCTTTTAACGCAATGCTTAAGCTTAGAAGAAAAATGTCACCGTATATATATATATATATGTGTGTGTGTGTGTGTGTGTGTGTGTGTGTATGTATGTATATATGTATGTATGATAAGAAGAAGAGATCTATCATAAAACTTCCAAAAAAAAAAAAAAGCAAATCCCCAGTATTTTTGTGCAAATTACACTTCTCGCCATAATATATCCGGAATTACACTATTCTCCAAAAACACACTTGTGCAACGACGAAACCAACCCTCCCTATTTTGCTCTACTTCATTAATTTCTAAGGTGAAAACTTACATTTTCTCAATTATAAATATTTGTTGTCTCCAAAATACTCATACTTGTGCACCTAAATAAACTATACACAGAAAAGTGTGATGTCAAAATCGGATATTTGCTTATTTTTATTTGTGATTGATGGTCATCAGGCAAAGGAAGATGATTTAGGAGTACTTGGACTGAGATAACTACATTTCGGGTTTCACACACTAGTCATTAACGTGAGTCACTGAATCCTTCATGGAAAAAGTGTGCTTCCACTTCCAATCCCAGCTCTCTTTCTCTCTCACAGCTTTTTAATCTACAGGCATAATATTTTCATACTCTCGCTCTCGCTCCGCCACCTGATGACAGCATTTACGACAGCCAAATTGGTCCTTCATTAATTGCAAAAAATTTGTGGTAAAATGTAATAAATATAAATCTGAAGGGTGACATGTAATTTCAGAAACCCAAAAATCTCCAAACATTTTAGGGCTTATTTACGCAATATTTTTGTCCCTAGAAGATATGTTCGCCACAGAGGAGACACGTTGGGTCCACTTACGTCTCCACATCGCTCCAAATCCCCGACATGTTGGACCACTTCTGCCACGTCAGCAGGTCCAGGTTGGTGATTTTTGTCGTGGCGTTAGCCCAGCATGGCTCCTTGCTGGTGTCTCAGTTCGTCACGGACAACGACTGCTGCCGGCGAACAACCATATTTTTCTGGAACCAGATAAGAGTTTTTTTTATACAAGATGGCAGGTCTATTGTTACGTTTATTATTAAAAATTATTTTAAGAATTTTAAGCTACATAGTAGCTAATTGATTGGAGGAGAAAAATATTATTTGTGCAGCTATCACGTGCCTATCCTATATATTACTAGCCTTAATATTTTTATACTTCGCTTATATATATATATATTTTTTGGGATAGGGTTGGGAGTGCTATTTTGGATGTGCCTCAGTTGTTAGCTATGGCAGTGGCAGTTATGGAAAAGAACAAAAGGGTACGTACCAATTTAGACGGAGTATGGCAAAATGGAATTATTGTGTTTTTTCTAAAAGTAATTTGCAGTTATGTTCATATTTAAATTAACTCGAAATCCATCATTTGATATGGCAAAATTTAAGATATAACAATCGTACCACGTAATTTTTGTAACATAAGAAAATTAACTAAATAGATATAACAATCGTACCACGGAATTATTGTATTTTTGTAACAAATAATAATCATTGGCTAATTACTTAGGCGATGATGTTATTTACCATATTTTGTCGAAACTTTCTATTAAAATAAATAGATTTTTTCAAAGTACGATGAGAAATCCAACCTTTTTCACATTTCTTAGAATTGTCTTTATGTTAATTTTTAATTTTATTATTATTATTTTTTGTGTGTGAATAAGGATGGGATTGGAGTTGCTACTTTGGGAGCGTCTTTGTAGTCAACTATATAGTTGTTACATTAATAAAATAACATTAAGTACGGGTAAGAAGGAAAAAGAATAATGGAATTATTATTTGTTCTACAAAAGTAGTTTGATATCCTTCAAATATTTAAATTGAGACGACAATATTACGTCTAATGAGGGGGAGAGAGGTTCCTTTTCCGAGAGTACATTTATATATAGCGAAATTCAAGATCCAACGATTATATTACTTTTTATAGGATATGAAAATTAATGTAATATTTATAATTCTTGAGTATTCAGGTGATTATGTTAGTAACTATATTCTCTTCTAAAATTTGTACAAAAATTAATGATATTTTCAGTATCACGAAATACTATGAGAAATTCAGCTTTTTTTATTAACATATATAATTAGAATTATTTTGTACTTTATTTTTATTTTTTTTCTAATTTGTGGATGGGGATGGGATGGGTACTTTGGGTATTTCTTTGTTGCTAACTATATTAATTGAACTAATAAAATAACATTAGGGGTACTATTCAGAAGGGAAAAACAATGGCATTACTATGTTCTTTCAAAAAGTAGTTCGATATTCTTCAAATATTTAAAGTCAGACGACAATAATTCGTCTAATGAGGAGAGAATATATCGCTAAATTCATGACACAAAGACCATACTAGTAATTTTTGTAGCACATGAAAATTAATGCACTTAACTGATTTTTTTACAATTTATAATTCGTGAGTAATCAGGTGAGTATGTTATGTTTTTCGTGAAAAAAAAATAATGACATTTTAAAAGCACTATGAGAAATCCCATATTTCACGGATCTTAAATTTTTTTATATGTTATTTTAAAATTTTTGTTTGTTGATGGGTTTGGGGTTGCTACTTTGGATGTGTCTTTGTTATCAACTATATAATAGTGACAGTAATAAAATAACATGAGGTACTATTCATAAGGAGAAAAAACATTGGAATTATTAAGTTGTTCCTTCCATAAAAGTAGTTGGATATTCTCCAAATATTTAAATTGAGACGACGATATTACTAACATGTTAATTCTATGATCCAACTATTTTATAAAAAATACCAATTTCACAAAGTGTTTCTTACTCTTTATTCTAAGTTTATATTTCATCTTATCTCTTTATAAATTTACGGAGGTACTTCAAAAATTCTATGTGATACATACTTAAAATCTCGATAAATGATAATTATAACATTTTAATATTTTTATTTAAAAATATTTTAGATAATTTCTTAATTTTTGCTGTTATGTTAATATGCAATATTATGTTAGATAATAAATTTGTAAATGACGCGTGCGTATGCTAATATATAGAAAAATCAAGATATAACAATCATATTTTTTATAGCATATGAAAATTAGAACGCTTAAGTTGTTTTAATGCAATTTACAATTCTTGAATAATCAGGTGATTACTTTATGTGCTATATTTTTCAGGTAAAATTTCCACAAAGATAATGATATTTTCGAATTTTTTAAAATACTATGAGAAATCCAATTTTTTTTCACATATCTTAGAATTAATTTGTACGTCATTTTTTCTAGTTTTTGTTTGTGGATGGGGTTGAGTTGAGGTTGCTAATTCGGATGTCTTTGTAGTCAACTCTAGTAGTTGCACTAATAAAATAACATTAGGGAACTATTCGGAAGAAAAAATGGTGTTAGCTATTATGTTTTTTCTAAAAGTAGTTCGATATTCTTCAAATATTTAAATTGAAACAAAAATAAGTTGACTGGCCGCGGGAAGTTGTTATTCTGTTCAACTACTATCATTTATAATGTTGCTATGAGTATTTAATTTTAAAGTACATATCTATCTTGGTAATTATATATATTTTTTAAATTATTGATACTAATTTTTAAGTAAAATCATATATTATTTACTATCTTTGTCCCCAAATAATTATCCCTTTTGACCGGCCATATAGTTTCAAACAAGTTAAAAAATTATTTTAATACAATTAACTTGAATTTAAATGGACAATTATACCATGATATGTTAAGGTGCCCTAATTTCAAATTTAAAGCAAAGTTCCTTATTTGAATTTTTTTTTAGTAATAATGAGAGGTAATACTGCAAATATACTATATATATTTTATTATAAAATCGACTTTGCCCGGACAATTATTTTTGGACTAGTGTAAATAAAAAATAGGCCTATTATTTATGGATGAAGGGAGTATTTGTTCAAAAATTTACATAATACCGTTTGTTTACACCACTTTTTAATTAATTAATTAAGAATAGTAAAAGAGGTTGATTAATAATTAAAAGTCTAATAGAAGGATTGTAACTACTGCGAAAGCCCAAGTATTACAAAGGTGTGTCCGAATATTTTTGCCCATCAAAGAGGGCTAATTAATAAATAAAAACAAAGAATAAGGTTTTCATTTAAATTAATTACCTAACAAGGAAATTAATTAATTGAGAAACTAAGGATTAACTGAACCCATTTAAAAGCTTAGTAAAAAAAACTAAAACTAATAAAGTTTAATGCAACCAGGTGATAGCTGAAAATATGACAACCTAGCAAAAATACTAGCCAATGTGTCATACTAATGAAAAAGTGGGGCATGAGTCACAATTAGAGAAAGAATGACAAAATAGTTGAAGAGGTTTCAAATATTAGCCATTGGATTAAATTGTGTGGCCTGCAATAACAAAAAATAGTTAAAAGCAATTACTTAACTGACTATATAAAAGTAGAAGAACAATAATGGAAAGAGGAATCGACACACTTTCCCAATATGAGTTTTATTTAGAAATCGTCGTAATTTAGTCTTAGAAATAGTAGCACATAAAATCAAAGCCACTTTGGGTCATATAAACCTTTTCGAAATTATAATCGAAGTGATTAAATTGAATAATAAAAGCATATTTTGTTATTCAATTTTATTTCATCTATTTTACTTTAAATTGATATACACTTTAAAAAAAAAAATAACTGAAACTATGGTGATGAATGGCATCCCTCTTGTTTCGAGTTTTCAATAAGCCATTTCAGCATTCATCAAAACGATTTCTTGAGATTAAAATAAATTTTAAGTAACACCGTCAATCCCTTTTTTTAATATATTATTGAGACTGATGTTTTTCGTTTTTGTTCCTTTATCATTTTTCGCTTCCGTATTTGTCTCCTGGAACGTGTGGATGGAACTTCCCATTATTTTGTTTTCCACTCAATGTTTGGAGTGTCCATTGAATGCAAAAAATTTTCAGACAAAGAAATATGAATATTTTCTTGTTTGTTAATTTCTTCAATTTTGTCATTTTTCCAAAATTTCTCCTTTGAGAACCATATATATTTTAAATGGAGTTTTAAATAGTAGTTATTGTTGATTGCATAAATTTTGTAAAATAAACCTATACCCGTTGAGACTTCAACGTATGTGTCCACAAGAATTCCATAGTTTAAATTCACTTAATGTTCCATTTTTGAGTATAAAACTTTTTATATGTCTTTAACTCTCTCTCTCTCCACGACTCCAATAAATTTATAACCTTGTAATAATTTTTAATAGGCCTGCAACCTTTATGATTCTTGGTTCCTCCATAGGACACTAGGAACCAATAATGGTAAGTGAAGTTGTAAAACACGAATATTTCAAGCATATGTATATCATATACATACAATAATTTTTAAAACATAGTCTTTACACGGTATCATGCTAAGTGGAGCTCTAAATGTAAGATATGTGAAAATTTTCAATTATTTATAACTAAAAATTATTTCAATAGGAACGATGACATTAAATATCCATAACTATGGTGCAGAATAATAACGTTTGCACTTTTAATGCAACAATCCATTAATAATTGCTCATTCTCAAGAGTCACACTTCAAGGAAACGGTTCACTAAAAGTTCAGTTGATGATGGAAAATGGCCAAAAATTATGTATAAAATGCATGAGAATTTGTTTATTCTTATCATGAAGAGAAGGTTTTTGTTTCATTCAACAT
>MKEJ01062552.1:0-23165 GCA_001753735.1 Embelia ribes
GGGCCCTTCCCAATTTGGTCCCAGCTTGCCATGGACCGGATTTCTTCTGTGCTGAGTCATTCTCCGAAGGACTAACTCTCCCATATGATATCGACGTTCTTGCACTCTTTAGTTGTAAGATTTTTGCATGTGCTGTTGATATTCTTCTATTCTGATCAGAGCCTCATCTCTTTTAAAATCTGCCAGGGCAAGCTCAACTTTTTTGAACGGATCGTTCTGTCCTTTTTCCACAATGAGGGTCCGATGCGTGGGAAGACCGATCTCCAAAGGGATGACGTCTTCACTTCCATACACCAAGCTAAATAGGATTGCATTAGTAGCTGCCCGGGGTATGGTTTTGTGAGCCCATAGAATGCTGTGTAACTCTTTCGGCCATCTTCCTTTAGCGTCTTCTAACCTCTTCTTGATACCATCTAAAATGGTCCAATTTGAGTTTTCGGCAAGGCCATTGCTTTGCTGGTAAGAGGATGTGGAGTAATAGGTCCAGATTTTATTTTCAGAGCAAAAATCAAGAATGAGTTGTCCTTCAAAATTAGTGCCATTGTTTGCAACCAAGGCATAAGGGTATCCAAAGCACGTGATGATATGCTCCCAGATGAAGGATTTGGTATTCTCCATGGTCACGGTGACAAAGGGTGTGGCTTCAATCTATTTTGAGAAATAGTTTGTGGCTACCAACAAGTAGCGTAGGTTGCCCTTAGCCCGAGGTAGTGGCCCGATGACATCCATTCCCCGTTGTGCAAATGGCCAAACCGCAACTATGGTAGCCCTATCCTGAGCTGGTTGTCGAAGGATAGGAGAATACCTCTAGCACTTATCACAGTTCTTGACGTAAGCAGTGGCATCGACTTACATATGTGGCCACCAATAGCCTTAGCTAACGGCCCTATAAGATAGAGACTGCCATCTAGTGTGGGCACCGCAAGATCCCTCACGGATCTCCTTAAGTAAAGGTTCCACTTCTCTTGGGTGAATGCACCTAAGGTATGGTCCGGAGAAGTTTCGGCGATAAAGCTGGCCGCTTTCTGACACCCAGAAATTTACTGCTTGCCTCTGCACTCTTCCAACATCTTTGCAACTTTCGGGAATAATCCGTTCCTGAAGAAAGTCAATAATTTCGTCCATCCAACAGGGTTCATCTTTACGAATCAAGAATATATTATGTGGTTGTTGTTCAATACTTGGGGTTGGTAAATAGTAAACAATAATTCATCATTCTTCTTCGGTAGACACCGAGGTGGCAAGAGTTGCTAGAGCGACAGCATGAGCGTTATGTACCCTTGCGACCTGTTGGATTGAGAATTCTTCGAATTTGGATATAGCCTCCCTTGCATACTTCAAATATGTCTCCATTCGAGCGCATTTAGCTTAATATTGCTCAGACAGCTGTTCGGCTACTAGTTGAGAATCAATGTGCATGGAGCTTATTGATTCCAAGACTTCGTGTGACCTTTAAACCATACAGAATTGCTTCATATTCTGCCTTATTATTAGTTGTCGAAAAGCTTAGGCGGACTAAACATTATGCTATGTTCCCATGCGGGTCGATTAGGACGACACCTATTCCAGAACCGTTTTTGTTAGAAGCACCATCAACATGCAATGCCCATGGAGTGTTGTCAATACCTACGAGCAAAGTAGTGGGCTCATCAAAAAACTTTAAAATGAAATCTACCAGGATTTGCCCTTTTATGGCAGTCCAGTATTTATAAATGATGTGATATGCCCCGAGCTCGATGGACCATTTGGCCATTCTTCTCGAGAGATCGGCCTTCCGCAGGGTGGCCTGAATTGGGTACTTTGTGTAAACCATGATCGAGTATGAATGGAAGTATTGAGCAAGCTTTTTGGAGGAAATAATGAGAGTGAACACCAATTTCTCCATAGGCTGGTAGCGAGTTTCTGAGGCTATCAGGGTTTTGCTCACAAAATAGATGGGCTTATCGCATGTTCAGAAACAACAAGATACAAGACCAGAGTATCACCCTTTCTTGGGATCGTTAGTTTGGGGGCTTCATTCAGATAAAATTTCAAGGTTTCGAAGGCCTTCTGGAATTGGTCTGTCCATTCAAATTTCCGACCTCCCTTTATGGTGTTAAAGAACACCCTGTATTTATCGGCCGACCAGCTGATAAACCCGTTCAACACAGCTGCCATCCCTGCTAGTTTCTGATCCTTTTTCATCTGTTCTAGTGGTCATAAATTAATAATGGCTTGTATTTGAGCGGGGTTGGCCTCTATACCCCGATGGCGAACAATAAAAGCCCAAGAATTTTCCGGCCCCGACTCCGAAGGCTCATTTCAAAGCATTTAGTTTAAGGTTGTATTTCAGTAGAGTATTGAATACTTCCTTTAAATCTGTAATGTGGTCGCCCTGCTCCAGACTTATGACCACCATATCATCGACATAGACCCCCATGGTTTTGCCCAAATGTGGGGCACAAATATGAGTGATTGCTCTTTGGTAGGTTTACCCATCGTTCTTTAAACCGAACGGAATAACATTGTAATAGTAGTTCACCGAGATCCCCCTAAAAGAAGTAGCTTCCTGATCTGGGGGATGCATTGGGATTTGATGGTATCCGGAATAAGCATCCAAGAAGCTCAAACGCTGAGCTGTGGTCGATGCATCCATCAATTGGTCAATCTTGGGCATAGGAAATAGGTCTTTGGGGCAAGCTTTGTTCAGATCGGTATAATCGGTGCATACCCACCATTTACCATTCTTCTTCGGTACCATGACAACATTCGCTAACCATTCAGAGTAAAAAATTTCCCGTATCGCAGAGGCCGACAACAACTTCTATGCCTTTATTTGGAAGGCTTCTTGGTGTTCTTTTTTATAAGTTGTAACCCTCTGCCTCACGGGTCGAAACTGGGAATTGATAGTGAGCTTGTGGTAAACAATTCGGGTGTTGAGGCCTGGCATTTCAGCCGAGGTCCACGCAAAGTTATTTCGGTTGCTCAAGAGGAACTAGAATAATTCCTCAGCATCACTCTTAGGTAAGGCCGCTCCGATAAGAAAATAATGTTCATATATCGGCGCCAGGGATTTGTCGTTTGATGAGGTCTTCTTCTACGTTTTCATTGGGGCATATGCCAGGTTCAGTTAAAGAGCCTTCTCTGTAGATCGGGGCTTTCAGGGTCGTCGAAGTGACGGACTCGGTATGAGAACTATACTCATTTTCACGGACTTTAGCTGAGGCACAAACTTGTATGGTAGATTTCCCTCGAATTGCGGCGTTTATAAATTGCTGAAATTCATGTTGGTTTCCTCGGATTGTTTCAATTCCCCCAGGAATAGGGTATCGGATTTTTCGGTGTAGGGTAGAGGTAACAACATTGAGGCTATGTAGCCAGGGTCGCCCGAGGATACCATTATTTGGTGACGGGGAATCAATCACTATAAATTCTACATTCGTCTCCGTTTGGCCAGTTTGAACGTTTAGCCAAAGTCTTCCTAGAGCCTTCACTTGCTCGGAACTTAATCCAATAAGGGAAACGTATGCTGGAGACAACTCGGCGAGGGAAATCTGAAGTTTGGGTAGCATGTGGGCAAAAAGAATATCCACCGAACTTCCTCCGTCTACTAACAGTCGGTGAACCATTGCGAAATGGTGAACAACAGCTGTGATTATCAGTGCATCATTATGTGGTAGGGAGACATCTTCCAGATCACTATCTGAGAAACTTATGGGTTGCGTATCCACCCTCTGCCTTTTCGCTCCAGGAGGATCTTCGAATGAGATAGAGTTCACATGCTGCTGAAACTGCCTTCTATGATTCACAACTCGTTCGGAATTTGGTACCGTCGGCCATAGTTTGGATGTATGTTAGTGTAAATTTCAGGTAAAGCAGGGGCAGGTTGATGGTGGGGAGGTGGCGGTGGGAGTTCGGGGTGACGATGTATTTGTGTAGGTACCCCTTGCTAGCCCAGAGGTTTAGCTGCCTCTGCAAACTTTTACAGTTGGTTGTGGTATGGCCATGATCCCGATGATAATGGCAATATTTGTGCCGGTCTCTTCGTTCGGGATGGAATTTGAGTGGTGGGGGTGGGGTAACCCAATCATTGCGTTTGATTTTATGAAAGATTTCATCGTTGGGATTGTTGAATCAAAATTGGGCACCGCGATCCTCCTAGTCCCTCGGCTCTCGATGTTTGTACTCCTTCTTACTATCATCTATTTTTCTGTCTTTTGTCGCTCACTCCTCCTACGATCCTGCCTAACGTTATGCACTTCTTTTTCAGAAACCAACTTCTTTCCTTCCCTAGAGACTGTTCTTAGCCTAGCGTCTTCGGCCTTTGAATACTTGTCGAAGCAAAGGAAAAGTTCATCCATAGATTTTGGTGGTTTCGAGTGGAATTTAATGTAGGCTTCATCGTGGGGATTGAGGCAGGAAGTGATGCAACAGAGGGCAAATGTGTTCGGGCAGCGTATTCGGTCAATAGAGTTGTAAACATTTTAAAAGCGGATGGTGAAATTGTGGAGGTTCTCAGTAGCGCTCTTCCTTATCTGCATCAGGGCTTCGGGCCCTATGGTAGTTTTGAAGTTAGTAGCGAACCTTCGCAAAAACCTTTCCATCATCTATCTCTACGTACCAATTGACCCAGGAATTTCATGGTCTAACCATTTCAGGGCTATCTCACTGAAGGTGGAAGGGAACATCTTACACAAAAAGTTCTCATTAGTGCTCTATGCGAACATTTTTTACTGATAGTGCATCAAATGGATGCTCGGGTCTGAGATGTCATCGTACATGGGAAAAAAGGGTTAGCTGTAATTCGGCGGGGTTGGTTCAGATAGTATATCTATGCTCAAAGGAGATCGGATCATCCCATTGATTACTCGTTCAACCTGCTCATCGACAGATTTTCGACGGTGGGCTCCTTCTTCTTTAGGTCAATTGAGTTTGTTGATTTGGAAGCATATATTGTGATCCCGGTAAGGAGTGGGGTTGTGACCTCTCAGGTCGGACATGCCCTGGCATTGAGTGTTGGACTCGGCTAGGCACTTGCTGAGTCTCGTTTAGTAAGCCACTTCAGGTTCAAAAATGGGGTATCTGATCTGATTCTCAAGGGACCCCCGACATATGCTTTAGGAAATATTCTTCTTCATCCTCATAATCGTAATCGGGATCATCATCCCGAAAGGGAATAAAACTGGTGAATTGAGAGGAATTACCCGAGATGGAGGAACCAGTGGTTCTATGTCCTGATGTCTGAGGAATATGAGTCCTTCTTCTTCGATCGTCATTCATTCTGAGGGAAGGAGATCTCCTTATTGCTTTGGCATAACCTCCTAGCACAATTTCTTGTCATACATTAGGTCCTACAATGGGAGGAACTTCTCTGGACACCACTCTCGTAAGGCCTTGTGGCTCTTCAGCATATGGTCCATCGACTAGGGTTAGTTCAGGATGAACCCTGTCAGTAGTACATGCAACTTCCATCGGAACATTTTCTTGTATAGGGAGGAGGAAGTTATTTAGTAGCCCTGAAGAACTGAAAGCCAACTGAATTTGTTCTTGTACTATAGAAGTGATCAGGGCTTGTAAATCCAAAGGCCGTGGTGGGTTGTTAGAGGAACTCGGGTTATTTTGTACTTGTTGGGTAAGGCATGCCTGAACTTCAGGCAAGATTAGGTTGGATAGATGACTTTGGGAAGAAATACCGATGGGCATTTGGATAAGTGTTGGGCAATTTCAAGTGAAGTTTGAGTGGAGGGATCGGTCACCGTATGTTACATTTGGTGGAGGTAAATTCGGAACATCAGGGGATCTTGACATATTTTTAGATAAGGGTGGGTTCGAGAACTTCAAATTTTCAGTTGCTAGAAGTTCCCATAGACGGCGTCAGTTGAAGTATGTGTACCTGGATATGGTTCGGATACATGCTCCCCGATGATATCTGTCTGGTGATATGAACAAGATGCAGGCTCCCCAAATGCTTTTAGAATCTACTTTAGAACTTGAAAGTGCGGATAGGGGGTTGTCCGCTAACTCTCCGATACTTACGTAAGAAAGGGTTCCGACAATGTATTAAATAATTTGGGAAATGATTAAATGTAGAGAAAATAACTTTTTACCTGTCTTTTTAGCTGACATATGACAGGTTTTATAGTGTACAGTACATGTACAGCTGTCAAACAATATTTACCTTGTCGGTCTCTGACTTTCTTGATAATAAGCATGTGTGACGAGTAATTTTGACTTAATTACAGCATCAATCCTTATACTTTGTTATATGCATTATATTCACAAATATGCACGTATCAGTTCTCCAAAAAAAAATCAGCATTTATATAGAATAATTAGGCATGATGTTTCTTAGCTATAAATCTTAAATCCGTCCCAAATTTTAGTTATACATTGAAAACCCAACTTATTAAATGAACATCGATAAATGAATTATTTTTGCATTAAATTATTATTAGTTTTCAAATTTTCCCATAATTAAGTGTGACGTGATGTGTGAATATTTAAATAATAAAAATAAATTAAATAAAAATAATTAAATATATATATATATTTAACTTCATACTCCCTC
Source organism: Embelia ribes (assembly GCA_001753735.1). Classification (NCBI taxonomy): domain Eukaryota; kingdom Viridiplantae; phylum Streptophyta; class Magnoliopsida; order Ericales; family Primulaceae; genus Embelia; species Embelia ribes. Next base: position 6,548 of record MKEJ01062552.1, read on the forward strand.
ACTCCACTTGAATAATAAAAATTAATTAATATTATTCAAATTAAAAATATTATTATTATATTTTTTGTTATACTCTTTATTAATACTATTAATTTTGTACAATTAATATGAATAAAATAATTATAATAAATAAAAATATTTTAGTATGATAAATTTTCAACTATTTTTCTAAATTAGAGTATCAACTATTTAATGTAGCGAATTAAAAAAATATATATATAAGCTATTAAAATGGAAGCTTGGAATATTCAGTAAATGGACAACGTTATCAGACTAAAATACTAGAAATAGAGTACATGTATAAATAAATTTCTAAAATAAGTTGAGCTTGTGATAGCATTCAAATTTCAAAGTCAGAATCTACACAGAAACAGCGCCCATATCTCCTTTCTAGCTGTTCTTTTCCTCCTTCCTCACTTTACTCCCTTCTGTTTTTTCTCTCACTAAAATAAAATCCACCCTCTCTCTCCAGAGAGAGAGAGAGAGAGAGAGAGAGAGAGAGTCTCTGATTCCTATCTTTTTTGAAAAGCTGATAAATGGAGAACGATCCAGCTATAGTCGAGGCAGGTATCGAAGTGAAAAGCGGTGTACCTGTATACGGTGGACGCTACATACAGTATAACATCCTCGGCAACCTCTTCCTTCTCTCTTCCAAGTACATTCCTCCAGTCAAACCCGTCGGCCGCGGTGCTTATGGCATCGTCTGGTACCTCCTCTTCTTCCATCTCTCTCTCTCTCTCTCTCTCTCTACACACACACACACATATGTGTGCATATCTGTGTTGTTTGTTCTCTGTGTATCTATGCCTGATTTGTACTCCCCCCTTTATGCAATTCTTGGATTTAGTTCCGGGTTTGACTGCTGGGAAAGAAAATTAGGTTACGATTGAATAATAAGTGGGAGAGATCGAATCCTGTTTTAATTGCGAATGCATCGTGGGCCCTTTGTGATTTATTTCACCCTAACAAACATGTGTGTCATATGATAATGTTTTATGGAAAATGATTCACGTATCAATACAAGCGGAGCTTGAAATTGAAAATGGGGGGACCGGATGTTTTAGAAAATAAGGGGGCTATATCTCGATTTTGCAGAGGCTAAAACCACATATTAAATAAATTATGCTAAAATGTAGCTTATTGGGTTAATTTTTAAAATTATGGGGTGGTGCTCTATCCCCCTACCATATATCTTTGTTCTCTGCGTATCAACAATCATGTAATGAAAGTGTACCAACATAGCAGCATCTTGTGCCATGGTACTATTTTTAAGAAGAAGAAAGTCAATACACAAGATTTTGCCACAATAATTTGTGTATTTTATGCACTTGATTGTTGGTACGTGTGTCATTACTAAACTTTTATTAATGAGTTTGGTACCCTTGGATTTCCGTTGCAAGCATATAGAGCTGATTATTTACAAGGTGGTATGTCCTGAGTTGACTATCAAAATGTCTTTGCCCTTTTTCAGTGACATCAATAATTGGAAATCCTTGTTATGCTCCCATAATACATATATACTCACTTTATTTTGCTTATACCTGCGAGTGAATGTGTCTCAATTCATTTTTCCACGCAGCTGTGCAACTAATTCGGAGACTAAGGATGAGGTTGCAATCAAGAAAATTGGGGATGCATTTGATAACAGGATTGATGCTAAAAGGACTCTGCGGGAAATCAAACTCCTTTGCCACATGGACCATGAGAATGTAATTCTGATTTATTTCCATATGTCCTTTTTCTGCATGTATCTACATATATTCTTTGTGTTCTCTGCAAAAGATGTTACTGTAAAGTTCTACAATTCATGTTGATTTTCAGATTAATTTGTACATTTGATTCTTGGTCAATGATAATTTCGAAAAGTGCAAGCAAGAATAACATGAAGAGTGTATGCCAGACCTCCTCTTTGGATGCTTGTCTGGTTTTTTTTTGTGTTTATGATGACTAATGAATTGCTATTCTGCAGATAATTAAAATTAAAGACATTATTCGGCCACCAGAAAAAGAAAATTTCAATGATGTGTATATTGGATATGAACTGATGGATACCGATTTACATCAAATTATACGCTCTTCTCAAGTGTTGACTGATGACCATTGTCAGGTAGTTTTAATTTTGTTCCTTTTTCTCTGCAACTTGCTGTAAATATGGATTTAGGGTTATGCTTTTAGCACACGGATATTTGCTTTGACAAATTTAGCCCTACTGTGTAGCTAAACCATTACTTGTTACTATGTACCATGCATCTCCAAACAGTATTGGATCGAGTTACATATTTTTATGCGTGTCATTTGAATTGTACTCATTGATATCTGCATGAACATATCAATGTATATAGATTCTATCACGGGACTTTATTTATGGTTTAGATATCCTTTATATGAGGAGCTGCTTCTTCAAGCTGTTCCAGAAGATGCTTCCAGATCACATATAGAACTATGAAATGCTGATTGTGTCATAATTGAACTTTAATGTAGCATGTAAAAATGATAAAAGTCTGTAAGATGCAACATGACGAGTGTAACATTTTGCATTACCATCCGTCACGATCCCTAAAAGCTTTTGTTTTTTTACATGAATAGTATTACTTGGCAAATCATCCACTGTTATGATGGTCAGAATAAGGTGGTTTTAGGTTTTTAGATCACATGTAGAACTATGCAATGCTGTTTGTGTTATAATTGAACTTTAATATAACATCTTAAGATGACAAAAGTCTGTAAGATGTTACTTGACGAGTGTAAAGTTTTGCATTACCATCCGTCACAATCTCTAAAAGCTTTTGTTTTTAAACACGAATAGTATTAATTAGCAAATTATTAACTTTTATGATGGTCAGAATAAGGTGGTTTTCTGTACACCCACTGCTGGCAAATGTTCTAAGTATATATATTCACAGAGTGAACTCTTGGTTTATGAGAACATGAGATCATGACTCATGGTTTCATTAAATTTTGGTTCCAGGACACTTTCAAATGTGATTACTTCACTGGAATTAAAATGCAATAAGATTTACTAGTTGTCCCTTAGCATTACTTAGTATCCTTCTTTTTTTTTCTCCTTTTTTTACTCGATTTCGTGCCAATATGATTGGGTTTGAACATCAGATGAGCTGAACCAGAGTATCTGGACTGTATATGTAGTGTTCTATATTTAAATCAATTATGAATAGCTCCTGCTATTATGATGTATTCATGTCTTGCTCACGGGAAAGCTAATATTTCTGAATAGAATGCTTTGAAGGTTTCTTGAAATCGTATTTATGTAAACGTTTGTTCATATTCTCTTGGCAGTATTTTCTGTATCAGTTATTGAGGGGACTGAAATATATACATTCTGCAAATGTTCTGCACCGTGATTTAAAACCAAGCAACTTGCTTCTGAATGCAAATTGTGATCTTAAAATCTGCGACTTTGGGCTTGCAAGAACTACCTCAGAGTCAGATTTTATGACAGAATATGTTGTAACTCGCTGGTATAGGGCCCCCGAATTGTTGCTGAACTGTTCTGAATATACTGCTGCCATAGATATCTGGTCAGTTGGTTGCATATTGATGGAGATTCTTAAAAGAGAACCACTGTTTCCTGGTAAAGACTATGTTCAACAACTGGTCCTTATAACAGAGGTACCTCCCGTACCTTTTATCTCTCTCTGTACGTATTGCGTATGTGATATGCGTTGATAGAATTGTTTTACTTACCGTGAGAAAACCACCAGTAAGTTGTAAGATGGCATAAATTTGATAGAATAGGACAATGCTACGTAGCTCTTGCTAATACAAATTTGTATAAGAAAATACCCTTCAGTAAGATATGGCAAGTTGACTCATCCCGTATGGTTTTCCTTTTTGTGTGGGCATAGTTCATATTAAAAACCCTACATGATTGTGTAAGCATGATACTGTGGGCTTTAACACGTTGAATTTCACAGAAGGATAGATCCAAATGTATCTTCAATTTGCTTTAGATTAGCTATTCCAAGATTTAGTAACGAAGTTGTGTTCTTGTTTGTATACCAGTTACTAGGTTCTCCAGATGATTCAGATCTTGGATTCCTAAGGAGCGAGAATGCTCTGAAATATGTCAAGCAACTACCACGTTTTCCAAAGATACCTTTTTCGCATAAGTTTCCAGATATGTCCCCGGTTGCCATCGATCTTGCAGAAAGAATGCTTGTGTTTGATCCTTCAAAACGCATTACTGGTATGCTAATTAGTCACATTTGCATTTTTCTCTTCAGGATTTGGCCATTCGTTTGTCATTTTTTGTGACTAAAAGTTCATTTGTCATTTTGCTTGTGAAGTTGAGGAAGCACTGAATCATCCATTTTTGTTGAGTCTCCATGAGATCAACGAGGAGCCCACTTGCCCATCTCCTTTCATATTCGATTTTGAAAAAGCGTCATTGAGTGAAGAGGACGTAAAAGAGCTTATATGGAGAGAGTCGCTTAATTTCAACCCAGACCAGACGGAGTAATCACACCGTTATTTGTCACAGTTTCATTTTCTTATCCCATGATGCTATGATTGGGCACTGGCTTGTGCTGAAAATTTGACGGAAGAGAACATGGCTTCTTTTTGTTTCCCGTTACTTTTTTTCTCAGAAAAAATGGTATTGCCAAACGTAGCAGAAACGTTTTGAAGGAGTGCGTGCCTTTATTTTATTTTATTTTTCTATTTAATAGAGTCAATGTTTGGTATAAATTTGTTTTTCCTCTCCCCCCTCGTGTACAAGTGGTTAAGGAGATCTCTTGTTTCCCCCCCAAGGAATTGAGCAGTTGGTGGAGAGGTGGTGTTTGTTGATATTCCTGAGGTGTTGCTTATTTCACCATTGGAGTATCTAGCCATTGGAAATTTGTATGCAAAGGCAATTGGATTGGCCTTATTTTTTTTTTGGCTTGTATACCTTGGGAAGAGTTTCTATTTGTATAAAGATCCAACAGTGGAAACAAAGGTGCTGGAGTTCATTGATACCAAATGCATATATGTTTCCGAATCTGGATACTCTGTCCGTTTTCTCTGGTTCGGTTTTTGAAAATTCTAACAGGATCCTTGTTTGAGCTCTTGCACATACTGCAGGATACAAGCCTGTACCGCGAAATGATCTTTTTCTGGAAAAAAGAAAAAACTTGGCTTCTATGTACTGGGAAGATCAAGGTAACCAAAAGTTTCATTTTTGTGAAGGTTCAGCAGTAGCAGCATGCAACTAAAGTGGACTACATTAGCTCAGAGAATGATATACATCATTACTTTTCATCATCACTTCCTATTTTCATCTTCACACTATTAAGGTAATTACCAGCCAATACAAACATAGTACTAGAAAAGGAAGAAGTGAAAAGTAGAGATGCAGATCCAACCGAGCATTTTGTATCAAATTCTCTTACTAATTTCCTAAAAAGAGTTATTTTTATTTTACAGAATTTTTATTTTCTACTCTCTGCATTAGATTATCTATTACATTTTCTATTGTATTAAAATATTATTTTCATATATTTTATCATTCCACATTTAAAATTCCACATATAACAATACATTTTATTATGAAATATTATTTGTTTAATTATGAATTAATAAAAAAATATTATTATTTTTTAGTTTTAATTTATAATTATAATTAATTAATTTATTAATCCGTTATATAAATAAAAAATACAAATAAAATCTCTTTTAAGCAAATGAAGAAAAAGGGGAATAGAAATAATGGGATAAAAGAAATATATAAATAAGAAATCTTATAGAAATTCATTATATAAATAATAGAAATATAAATAGAATAGCTTAATAAAAATTTACTATTTCTTAGCATTAAACATTAAATTTTTATAATATAAAATTTAAATTTACTTTTAATAAATATATAGTTTAAATGTTAAAAATTAAATTCAATTATATAATTTAAAAACTAATATTTTTAGATAAATACTAATAAAATTATAATTATTTATTTATTTAACTATTAAAATTATTTTGTATACACTTAAAGTTTTAGTTTATTTGTCATATTTAGTAGTTTTAAGCTCCATGTTATTTTTAAATATTAAATTTATAATTATTATTTAATTATTTTAAATACTTATATTATATTTTTATTTTTAATTAATATTAGTGGAGTGAGTGGAGAGATAATGTATTAATTTTTTAAATAAATAGTGAAATGATGTGACATGAAAATATATTAATTTTATGTGTTCTATTAATTAATAGTTGTACTTTATATTTGGAGAACTATTTTATAAATTTTTCATTTTAAGTAATCATTAGATAATATGATGCAGTACCAAAAAATAATATTTCTTTGATACGGGTGAGCATCGGTGGTAATGGTATAAATTGTCATCCTACCGTGTACTATCACATTATATAATATTTTTAAAATATTTATCAATTACCACGTAAAATGATAATCATAACATTACCAATGATAGTTTTTAAGCTTAACTATGCATCGTAATACCATCTTTATAACAAATTATCACACACATAAAATAAAAAGTCATAAATGATACGCTTTAAAAATTTAATCATATATTTAGCGTCATATTTTGAAAAAATGTAATATATTTTTGAATTTCACACTAAATTTTGATTATCAAAAAATATATATGCATACAAGAAAATAACTATGCATTTTAGGTAACTATGCACCGTAATACCATCTTTATAACAATTTATTACACATAAAATAAAAAGTCATAAATGAAATGCTTTAAAATTTTAATCATATATTTAGCGTCATATTTTAAAAAAATGTAATATAATTTTGAATTTCGCATCAAAAAATATATATACATACAAGAAAATATAATATATTTAGCATTAAAAAAATAAATATTATACAAATGGTACTACCGATAATAAATATATATTCGATGGTGACCATACCGATTATAGTAGTCATTATATTATAGTACTAATGATAGTGACGGTAAAATGTTGTTCTGCCCTAGCTTTCTCGTAAAATAGAAAAATAAGCTCGTATAGGAAAATTTGATGCAATTGCCATTAGACCCAACCTTGACTGCAGGCAAGGCACGCATATTTAACAAAGTTGGGTTGGCTAAATAAGGAAAGAGCAATTATTGTATTTTAGGTAACCGAATAGGCAACTTTTCTTTTTGATCCAGCATTATATAGTGGTTATTATTGAACTTCAAACTACTAAATGATATATAAACTAAAATTTTAAATATATAGAAAATAATTTTAATATTTAAAAAATAAATAATTATAATTTTTATTAGTATTTATGACAATATTATTTTTTAAATTACATAATATACATATAATTGAAATTATTAATATTTACACAATATATTTATCAAAAATTAAATTAATATTTATATTATAAAAATTTAATGTTTAACAATCAGAAATAACAGTTTTTTATTAAGCCATTCTATTTATTATTTTATCATTTATATAATAAATTTTTATAAAATTTGTTATTCATATTTTTCTTCTATTTCATCACACCTATATTCCCTTTCTCTTCTTTGTTCCCTTTCCTTCTTTGTTTAAAGAGAAATTCTATTTATAATTTTTTATTCATATAACAAATTAATAAATAAAATTATAATTAGAATTAGAAATTTAAAGCTAATAAATGATAATATTTTCTTATTAATAAATAATTAAATGGTTAATATTTCGCAATTAAATGTATTGGTATGTTTGCAATTTTAAGTCAGAAATAATTAAAAATTAATATTTTAATGTAATAGAAAATATGACAAATAATATGATGCAGAAGGTAAGAAATATAAATTTTGTAAAGAGAAATATAATATTTTTTTATTTTGTATTTTAGAGAATATGTTAAAAGGATCTGAAGCAAATGCTCTTAGTTTCCAATAAATTGGGTTGGCTAAATAAGCTGCAAGACTCTTTTCCCAAATTATCAGCACTCGTAGATCCAACCTTGACTGCGGGCATTCGATGCAGAAGATACAGTAGAAATGAAAAGTTTCTTCTGCTCTACAAGTAAAAGAAAAAGGAAAAAAAGAAAATAAGGATATGATTTGGATCTTTCTTTCCTTGAATACTCTTCTACAATAGATTATGCTCCACAAAGCGCAAGCAGACTCCACCATATTCCTTCGGATAACTTTCAGGCCTAGAATTCGATGACTTGTTTAGGTTGACTACCTAGTTTTCCGAGGGCCTTGTCCAATGCAATGTGAAAGTCATTGAAAGGAGTGAGTTCCATCCTGACAAAGAGCAACATATATATATATATATATATTGTAATTATCACTGGAAAGCAATAACGATTAATCTCTACTAAGACGATGCCCAAGTTTTAATGGAAGCATCAGTTATCAAAAAGAAAAAGAAGACGAAAGTTTGAAGCAGCAGTAGTAATGTAGTAGCAGGAATTCAGCAAGTGTTGCACCATCAGGAAAATGATAGATGTCAGAGTTGAGACAACGAAAAAATGCTCCATACAAACAAGAAGAAACAATTGGTCAGAAACAGTAAGACCAACGAATTATGGTTTACATTTTCTGTATATTTGAGAAATATTATCATAAGCTTGTTCTGCAGGATGCAGTAGCTTTTCTTCTGAATATGCCCAACACTTTCATAGTGTTTGCAAAAGCACGTCTTGAGTCCCTTGAATGGGACGCCTCACCACAAAACCTTGTTTCTCAATTTTTTCCAAAATCCATGAGTGGTTATGTGTCACACATTAAAATTTGCTTGCAATGGAAATTTTTACAGGGATGAGTTTCAAATTTCAAGTTTGAATTATGTCCACAATTAGCAAATATCTTATTCTTTAAGATGACAGTAGCAAAAATAAATTCGAAATGATAGCCAAGGAGGCAAAGTTTCTTTATTGGACAGAAACCAAGCAAGCAAAGTAACAGTTCATTACTTTAAATTGACTGGTTATAGTTGAGATTTGAGGCCACGAGTGAGGGAGCCAGTTAAAAAGTAGAAGACTAATATTGGCCTGACAGTTTAACACGGTAGCAAGCAAATTAACTTAAAGAATATTACAAAGGGCAGAAAAAGAGAGAAATGAAGACATACTCGTATTTTAATTTTCCCTCACGCACCAGGCTCAACAGGTAATCAATCATGGGTCTAGACTCTGCAGCTTTATCAAAATTCATCAATTTTTGCAACCAGAATCCCCTCAATCTAAGATCCTGTATATATATATATATATGAAAGAAAGATGTTACATGATCAATTCAAAAGACAATCAACCAGATTTGGTCTTTCACAATCCCAAATTTCTCCCAAACTACTTCTATAAAGAGGAAGAAGAGATATAAACTAGTCTTCAAATCTTAGGAGCTTGCAATTCTTGAAAATACATTGTAAAAGGCAGGACTCAGTAGTCTGCATATTCATAAAGGTAGGATGACAATCTTCAAGTCAACATCTATGTGTTATATGGAACAGAGAAACAAAACTCACTGAAAAACCTTCTCAATAAAAGTAACAAAACTATTCACAGCTTACCTTGAAAATGAAAGATGAAGTTGACACTGTTATAGGTTTCTTAGACATACCGCCATATGTTACCATGGTTCCCCCGTCACTGAAAACAATATGATCAACGGATGAGAACTCAGTTTCTCAATATGACAATGGATTTAGAAAAAGAAATATAGACGTCCATGACATTGACGATCTGACCTCAAAAGCTTAAGAACCAAGGAAGCAGCATTGCCTCCAACACAGTTGAATCCTAGAGAGGGTTTGGGTATATTAGCCTATAAAGTAATGAGATGTGAGAACGACTAGCAAAGGTGGAAGACAACTCAATGGAAAAAAGTAAAAGTACAAGATGCATCCATAAAACACCTTCAATACTTTTGTGCTTTGAGAAATTAGAAAGGGAAAAAAACATACGAACAGAGCTTTGACATTTTTCACATCAAGTTGGCTCTCTGTATATACTTCATCTGCCCCAAGTTTCTTGAGTTTCTCTTTCGCTTCATCTGATCCAGCCCTGTAATAAGACAAAGTAAATGGCATAAGCTAGTCACCACGGATTCAGGAGAAAAGAATATGAATGAACCATAGGGAAAAGAGAAGGATTGAGTAAGAGAAACAAAAAGCTTAAAAGGTTGAGCAAAGAAATCACGATTACTGGAAGAATTAGCACTCAAACTCAATACCGATGGGTCCATACATCATGCATCCTCGGGGATGAGACTAAAAGTGAATTTCAATCTTGAGAAATATGAATTCCTTTAACTAATGAAGTTCCTATATTAGAATGTGATAGTTTGCAATAACCTGTCTCTTATAATATTTATGCTGTGGATGCCTCGATTTCTAGCGAGTTGAATAACACATTGCCCCACGATGCTTGTTGCCCCATTTTGCACGATGGTTTCTCCTATTCAATGTTCATAAGAAGTGGAGAGGTGGAAATCACAAGAGGAAACGACTTCAACAAGGAAGCCAAACCTGATTCTAAAGTGGTAAAGTCCTCTAGCATTCTAAGTGCAGTCAATGGATTGACAAAAACTGTTGCAGCATATTCTTTAGGCGTGGACTTGTCAACTTTGTGCCAAACATTCTGATCTTTCACGACATATGTCTGCCATGTACCTATACAGTAAGAAAGTATATCATGTACTGTGAACTTCAACTTTAAATATGAAAGCGTATGCTAAGTTGATCACATTTTCTGTGGTGCAGCTTGTACTCTAGTAGGGGTATGCACTTTATTTTTGACAAATGCTGCAATGAACCATTGACAGCTCAAAAACATTTCGCCTCACCAAAGTTCTTTTCATCTTTATACATATATGATCTTAGCATTTGAGTGTTCTTTCTCTTACAAGTCTATACTTGCAAAACAAACATCCATATTCTTCTAATATATGGACTCATTTTCTATTTCTCCTTCTATCTGTCTCCTCTCCTCTTTCTAGTAAATGACTCCATCTAGTGACGTCTATTTCAGTCCATGAATAGCAATACTTTTAGCTACACCTAGTGTTAAGAAGCATAATAGATGAGTAACATATATTAGAACTTTAGACTAATTAAGTTACCAGAGGTAGGAGGACATGGAATAACCAAGTCACCAGGAGAGAACCCCTTTACTGCAGATCCCAAGGAATGAACCTCTCCAACACCCTCATACCCTCCAACCGCTGGCACTGTTGGTCTAACAGGGTAAACGCCTGCAATAGAAAATATATTATTCAAAGAGGAGATGCTATGCCTCAATATTGCCCCCAAAAATTAACAACGGTAGTGTTTAAGATGCATAGTTATGCTGGTACCTATGAGTAACTCATACATGACAACTACCACGTTTATTGCAATGCTCAGATAACCCTATAACTTTTATCGTAATAACTAATTACTGCACTTGCACATGCTTATGCTTGGATGCCTCTCCCCTTTAATAATCATCATTTAGGAAAATGCTTCACAAACATTATTGTTCATGTAGAAATTGATATGGACTGGGAAAGTCCGCAATCCGAGGCACTTTTATGGGGGCTCCTTGAGTCAACAAGAGTGCCGAAAAATTGCATCAGCACTGGTACCACATCGTTTATGCACACAAGGGCCTTTGTTTGTCAGTCCAGGTCCATTCTCCTATATGTTTATCGTTTAAACATCAATTACGAGTCTAATATTTCTGAGGGAAGGGGTAATTAGTCCAGAGTTTAAATCACCACTTCATAGACAAGTAAATCATCATAAAAGTTCCATAAGTAGTCTTCATACCGATAGTCCAGTCCATAACAATTCAATTTTGTAACACATAACCACCCCTACATGACTCTCCCTGAAGCTAAATGACAATGCAAGTATATAACATTAAAGCTATCAGCTACTCTTATGTGATTACTTTTGACTGAAAATAAATCCACAATTAATTTGTACTAGTCCATCTAATTTTCTTTAGAAAAACAAAAGACAACCTGACGGAATCCTCATTTCACAGAATACAACTGCACTACAATAAACACAATATATATACATATATGCATATAAATGTATGGGCCATGACATGCCCCAGTAAACCACAACGATAAGAATAATGACAAAGCCGCTAATACGGACATCGGGCTTCTAATGTCTGTTTGGTACATAATAGGATGCTCATCTGGTCATCACTCCGACGAAGATATCGATCATCATATCACGATGCATCAAATCAGTAATTTAAAGAGAGTTCAACTCAAGGGTGTTGAATCTTGAGAATTCAAATGTTGGGATTGTTGTCTTTGGTAGTTACACTGCTATTAATTGAAAGTTCACAGTCGTGTATATATAATGCATGTGACTTTATATTTTCCATCAAATTGTTTTTATTTAATGGAAAATCGAAATACACATACATTTTATATACAACGATGGTGAACATACAAAACTATATGCACAGGACCACAACTCATACAGAAAAGTGGTATTCACCGTTTGCCACATCAGCAACAAATTGGAAGAAAAAAGGAGAAGGGCATAAACACAGAAAAGGGAGCAGCAGATATGCTTGAGGCTACTCTCTCTTTGCCTCAACACCCTTCCCCCTTTCCTGTCACCCAATCTACTCTACCCTTTTTCCCAACGAAAGCAACTCAACTTTGCATATTTTCATTTCAGTTTAAAATTGATCAAACCCTAGACAAATATTGATTGAGAATCAAGGAACATAAGAAGCAGCAAACAGGAGTATTAATCTTTTGAATTTGGGGTGCTGCAAGAAAACTCCGATCTAGGATTCAATATCCGTATGGTTAAGTTGACTTTTGCAAATTTAAATCCAATTCAATAGAGAAAATTCAAGCTTCCACAGCCACTAGACAAGATCAATTGTGTTGGTTAGTAAATCATTGGATGATTGTCTATAGAAATAGTGTATTGTGTACTAATCTATGGTGTGAAAGTGCTTATGGTGTGCGATAGAGGGATTGACTGGGAGCATCTCAAGGCTTTAGCTCTTTATGGCTTCAAGGATACCCGTGTACATACTACCCTTATTGGTTGTGTTTCTTCTTTTTGCGCAAGTTTGTATTGCATGTGTTAGGGTTATGTTCTAGGATCATAGTTTTGGGCAAGGAAATGTAAAAGAACTTATCTTAATTTGCTAAAACTAAAAGTTGTACTCATTATGTACTCATGTCTCTAATACAGTTATTTATTTAACTTTTTATTTGGCTCCGTTTGGTATAAGAATTCATCACCCAAAAATGGGACAAAAAGAAATTGCTGTTCTCATGTGAAACCTTACCATTGTATTTTCCCACGAGAAATCCTTGTACCATACAGTCAGGCTGTTCTTCTAGGGGAAAGATGTCAAGAAGTTAATTGGTAGTGCCGGTTGATAATAAAGAGTTAGAGGTACAAGAATACATGCGGGATCTAAATCACTATCATTGCACACAGGGGCCGAGACAAGAATTGTGAATGAGGGTTGCTAAACAAAAAATCATAAAGAAAGTCTACCAAGGGGCTAAAACTACATACATCAAAATTTTAAACTAAAATATAGGGTTAGTAGCTCCTCAATGTTGCTACATAGCTCCGTCACTTGATCGCACAAGCTTCATACTAGCAGACAATAATTAAAAAGCAACAAAACCTTCGATTCTGTTGATATCAGAGGGATTGATGGGAGCAGCAAGCATTCTAACGCAGACGTCGGTCTCTTTCATCTCTACCGGCGGAATCTCCACTATTCTGCACAAATTTCAATAATCATTACAGAGTTTTCTTATAAGCCCTAACAATTATTCTCTCCTGAAAACTAAATAGACTATAAAAGGTTCATTTCGTTGTAGCTTTTAAGCTCACGTGCTTCTGCTTCTTTACTGATAAGCTGGAATACATTTGGTTGCGCAACTTTTAGCTGAACTTAATTGATATTTATTCCAAAATAAGTTGAATTCATCCAATTTCTTTCTTATAAAATTTGTTTAGGCTCAAAAGCCGTAACCAAACGAACAAGGATGGATCCAGCATATACGTATGTGTGTGTGTGTTATTGATGGGAGGCTGAAACAAAAAAAAAAAATTACACTGAAAAACTAATTCTAAAATTACAAAGAAAATTTTTGACACGAAACTATTGTCGGGGAATGTATACTCGAAACAAACTCATAAATCCATCCATGCAATTGAACCCAAAATTATAAAAAAAAAAAAACACCAAAATTCTGTGTGCAGAGAGAGATAGAGAGGGAGATATGAACTTAGTGACGGAGTCGGGAGGGCCTTGGTGGTCGTAGACGACGGCGGTGGACGGCGGTGACAAGGCGGCGGAGAACGTCCTGACGTGGAGGACGTGACCTCGGCGGGGGGGAAGTGGTGGAGGATTGAAGCGTAGAGGTGACCATCTGTGCAGAGCTCTCATGGCTACTGCTAACCTCACTGCCGCCATTGCAATCTCTCTCTCTCTCTCTCTCTGTTGAGTATAAAAGGTTTGGTCATATTACACTTACGCCCCAAGACATTTCATTAATTACGTGGAACTTCTCCGTCAACGAGCCTAGACATTTCAATTTATTTCACACACACACTCTTTATTAATTTTAATTTAACATTAACGACAGAAAACACATTAAACGTGTTGGATCACCCAGAAAAAATTTGATTCTGGCCCAGAAAGAGAGAGAAAGCTCGGAAATAACATAAAACAATGAAATATGGCCCTATAAATTTTAAAGGAAACCGTGACTTAGCATAATTTATTTTATTTTTATCTACGGAATAATAATTGGTTTTACGTATTGGACCGTGGGATAATATTCATGACGGAGAGTCTTTCGAGATCATTTCTTTTCTTTTATGTTGTTTGTTTCTTTTCCTTTGGCTTTAGCCTCTTGGTTACCCGCAAAAAAATTGTTAATTCATTTCTAATTCATAAGTAATTAAAATAACCTAATTAAATAACCTTACTATTCTTAGTAAGTAACAATGCCCCAAATCCCAATGTATGGGTTACCACCTCACTGGCTACTTGTGGAATGATAATTAACCTCTGATAATACAATGTTGACTCAATAAAATTTTAGTCATAAGTTTCTAGTAATCTTCAAATTTAAACCAATTCCCACACTGCAGAACGAAAGCTACACCACTGCAGAGCACAAGCTACACCACCATGTTGCCTCTGCAGCAAGTATTATTCTGGCGTTTTTATTACTAACTAAAAGCAAAAAATAATTTTTGTTTGTATCAATAAAAGTATATATATATATTTTTTTTTAACTTAAAAGTGCCAAAAGTTTATTTTTATAAAAGTATAGAATTGTATATTTTTGTTTACAGAAAAGTGTAATTTTCACCACCTTTATACTCTTATTAACTAATTTTTTCTATTTTCAATAAAAATATATATATTTATATTTTTTTTATATTTTATGCCAAACACACATATAATATTTATGAATAATACTCACGAACGGAGGCAACGGCAAGGTGGGGAATTGCCCTCCCTTGCTTTTAGAATATAGTTATATATTATATATGTATCTAATTTTCGAGTAGTCTTACGTGACTGAGTTTGTATATTGTGTTTGCCATAACCAAAAGGTTAGTGGTTGAAACCACAAATTAGCCTGCTAGGTTTTTCCTTTTGGTTGTTTAAACTCTTGTGGGTTGGGGCATACTCTTAAAAATAAATGAGTTATTCTGTGAGTGGGCTATCAATAAAAATGATTTTAGTTTTAATGTTGTAGGTTGGGCTTGTTTTCAATCTAAATAAGTCATAAATAAATGAATTAATATTTCAATCTTTTTATTTAATTTATAGATTTTTTGAAACAATATATTTGTAATTATTTTCCATAACTAATTACTTTTATAAAGAAATTAAAAAAAAAAACCTATAATTTTAATTTCAAAATAAAGAAATAAAAATGGGCATTAGTTATTTTTTATTTTTTGATAAATAATGAGAAGATTAACACAACTAATAACAATAAATAAATCTCAACCCTCCTAAACGGGATTTTCTGGCTCCGTTCCTGCTAATACTTAAAATTATACTTTTCCGAATCTAACAAAAAGTATATTCTATATTTTAAAGATGCAACTAAGCGAATTCATTATAGGCTTGGTTGTCTTCTATGATCATGTTAAAGATTAAAGATTTGATCTCCGGGAGCTTCCAAGTCCAACAAACCCGTTTCCAATACATTCTCGGTTTGTCATTTGAACGACAATTTGATTAAAAATTAATAGCTAAAACTGAGTTTGAAAATTTATTTCCCATGTAAGTTGTAACCCGAATCGTATTGCACCAAGTGACTTAAGAGGGCAAATAGGATCTACCATTTGAGTTTATCCAGTTCAACTATAAAACTAGTAAACATGTTTAAATGGAGCTATATAGCTACAGTGGAAACTATAGCCCTCATAATTTAAAAAAAACAAACAAACTAACTAATAATAATCCAATCTCCGATATTATAGGATGAGGAATTTTTATATTTAATCTTGAACCCTACTAGAATAGAATTTTAGCATCATTTTTTGATTTTATATGATTTTAAAGCCTCCAATCTTCAATTTTACTCCAACTCGAACCTCCATCTGAAGACTTCCGATTCAGGATCACAGCCACCAACTAGCTTGCACCGCTACTACGAATTGTTAGAGGTGCAAAAATAATAAATACTGA
>MKEJ01062556.1:0-11920 GCA_001753735.1 Embelia ribes
TTTTTATTAAAAATTATTTGAGATAATTTATTAAAAATTAATTTTATTTAATATAGATTTTTTTATTAAATAATAAATTTGTCAACTGTATTCAAAGCACATCGTGTGCTAGTTTGGGAAAAAGAATCAAAGGCACCAAATATCACTCCTTAGTTTTCTGTCATCTTTCTAGAGAAACTATTATATATATATATATATACTGGTGCATAATCCCGTGCTTTGCACGGGTCACTATTTTTTTTTTTTGTCACATTGTAAATTCATTTTAGATTAGGTTTAGGCTATTATTTAAATATTTTATGGTGAATTTGTTTGCTTTTTAAAAATTTAATGAATATATGGAATGCAAAATAAATCAGGTTCACAAAAAATCTATTTTTTTTAACATGTTAATTATCATATATTTATATTTTCAATGACGGATACAAATGAATTAATTTTGCGATATCATAATCGAGTGAAGTTTTTATACATTGCATTACACGAATTGGAATATTAGTGGTATTTAGATGCCCGATACATAGGTCCATTCGTCCCATAAATATATGTTTTTTTTTATTTTTCGTATGTCTCAATATATAAATCTATTTCTTTTTTTAAAAAAATGTGTAGAGAAGTCTTTCATATTATACCCCTATTTAATATTATGATCTTTTATTAATACCAACCACTTTTTACAATATCAAAAAATATTAATCCTCATTAAATGTAATTTTTTAATTCAAGTGAAAAAATAAATAGGCCTATATTAATGGGATGAGGGAGTAGTTATTTGGTGGACCTCATTTACATAATGCACATATGTCATATATATACAATATTACTTATATATCATATTATCAATTAATACACCAGCAAAGTACAAAAACTTAATTCATCATAATTTGTGTGTATTTATTTGTTCAAAACTTTGAATGTTTAGACTGCTTTTCAGAAGTAAAAGAGTTTTGAAATAATTTTAACTTAATCTCCGTGTAAAAACAATGTTATGAATTACACTAAATTGAAAAATCGGTAGTTTAAGTTTCAAACTTTAAAAAGTGAGTAAATAATATATTATGGGCTATATTTCATTTTTCTAATGTACTGAAATATTTGTTTACGTTAATATAGAACTATATATTCATAACCTTATTAAGCCTATGATATATTTTTAAATTAAATTTCATCTACCAACAATATATGAATATTTTAATATTAATGGATTTGGATAAAAGATACATGTATATCAATATTAACATTTTTATTGATAAGATGATTATATATCCAAGACCATTTAAATTGATATTTAGTATTAACGGATTTATTGATAATATGATTATATATCCGTTAATATTAATTTATTGATAATATGATTATATATCCGTTAATATTATCAAAATTTATTGATAATATGATTATATATCCGGAATATTTTAATATTAATGGATTTGGATAAATGAAAATATGTTATATATCCAAGACCATTTTAAAAAAAATAAACTATATGTTTGTATAGCAATCACTGGAAAATATCCCAAAATTTTGGAGTGCACTGCGAAGGGGCAGAGAATAAATCCTATTACTAAATTTTTGGGGGTGTAAGTGTAATTTAATATATTAACTTAAAGAGCTTAGTTGTATCATAAATATGAGAGATGTTTGTGTAATTTATAAAAAGTGCTACAAAAATAAGGAAAATTATCAAAAGTTCCCAGAATTTGAAATTTAGTCAGTTTAGTCCTAAAAAGTTTCAATTTTATCAATTTCATTCTTAGGTTTTTAAAAGAAATCAAATAGATCATTTTGTCATGATAAGAACTACTTGCAACTTGCCTTGGAGAAAAAGTCACATTAGTTAAAATTATTTTTATATGAGTAAGGTTTTATGCATATAAGAAGAATGACCAATAGAAAATCTTATCTGTTTCAATTAAGAAATATTTCTTTTTCAAGAAAAAAAAGGGAAAAAAGGTATATTGTTATTACAAAATTAAATTTATTACCATACATATAATATTGGTTAATATTAGTTGAATGAAAAAAATAATAAAACATAAGCCCATATTTTAGTTCAATTAATAATATAAATTGTATTAATGAAAAAAATATTTTGGTAGTATGATATTAACATAATAGTAAAAATATTAGCAAAACTAATATTTACTATATTTTATAAGAGTTTTTATGAAATAATAACACGTGTAATAAATTAATATTTACGAAATTACTAAATTGATATTTATTAAATTAGTTACTTAGTGTAATATTATAATATTAATATGGATTGCCTTTTATAAAAATTTTCTTTTATCTTGCTGTATTTTAACTCTATTTGCCAATATTTATGTTTATTTATTTTCTCTTATTAAAAGAAAAAATGCCCAAGGTTTTTTTATTTTATTAATTTAGTATAATCTTAATATTTGGTATAATATTAGTTATTAATTTTTTGATTTATCATATGTTAGTATTTATTAATAATTATACTATTATAAAATATTAACAGAAATATGTATAAAGTTAAAATTATTTCATAAAAAATGAACACATGTAATAAATAAAAAACCTTGGATGAATTTGTAATTTACATTTTGAACCCAAACAACTCATCGATATATGAATAGTTATACAATTATAATATTGATTAATGAAGTTAATATAATTTTATTCAAAATCAACACATGTAATAAATGAATAAAACTTGGGGTAAAGTTGTAATTTATAATGTGAGTGCAAGCAACTCAGAAATATATTAATAATTATACTGTTATAAATATTAATAAAATTAATATTAATTTATTTAAAATTAACTCATGTAATACATATAAAATTTTGGGATAAAATTATAATATATATATACATATATCAAATTAAAAGAATAAATTCAAATTGATTATAATAAATTAATATTAGTCATGTCACTTGATTGATACACTTGTTGTACAAGTATTCTATTTCTATGGTAATATGGCATGCCCTTTTCTTTCCTAGTTATCTTTTGTCTTACTTTATAGATGAAACTAAACTGGAAAAATTACATCTTTCTTCAAATGATTATCCTAATCAACATTTTTTCTAAAAAAAATATTATCATAACAAGATTCTCACAATGCCTAAAAAATTAACCGATAAGAATGCGAAAAAGCCCGGGGTCATCTTGCACGTGCTTGCTCATTTATAAATAAGTCTAAGCTAAACAATAAAACACGACTCGTTAAATGTATAACCGAGCTAGAAATAATTCAGAGTTTAGTTCGGCTCAATCCATCTACAACCCTTAGATTTGTGTTTGGGAATAAGTTACAAATTTATGAGTTTTTTGTAATTAGAGTGAACTTTTAACTTTAATGGAAATGCAAAACACAAAACCGTACAAATGGTACATGTTTGCAGTCCAAGAAAGTGCAATATTCTCCACCCAAAATGGTGTGAAAATTGAGATTACTAAATATATCTTGATCAATGGTGTAGATCAAAACAATAATTCTATCTTCACTATGTAAATGGTATTTGAAATCATTTTGTTTATATATATATATATAACAACTTAAACAATCAAAATAGCAAACAAGTTCACTATTAGAAAGCTCAAAATGTCAGGAGAAAAAATTAAGAATTTGGTTCCATTTTTGAAAAAGACTTATGAAATGGTTGAAGATCCAAACACAAATGAGCTTATATCATGGAACTACAAAAACCAAACCTTCATCATTTGGGATCATATCAAGTTCTCTAGCATTCTCTTGCCACAAAAATTTCGGCATGATAATTTTTCATCGTTCGTTTACCAGCTCAACAATTATGTGAGTATTGATTTTCTTCGTCTCGGTTTTTTCTCCTTCTTTTACCTTCATTTCTAATGATTCATTTAGCTTCATTGGTAGACTGAAGAGGGTAGAGGGACCACGTATATAAAGTTTTAATATTTTGTGATACATGTAGGCCAAGGCCGAGGCGCCTCCTAAATTTCAACTTTTAGAATTAACTTATCGATAATATTATGTGTCGCAACTGGTTGGCTCGATTATGAGCTCACTCTAAATGAGATTTACTTTTCTAGTTCTTTCGCCGTAATCTTTCTTACTTTCCGGATTTTCCAAATTCAAGGCCCCTTTGGTTTCGGTCTCAGAACTTTTTGCTTCCCTTTTCACTGTCATTTGTATTTCTTTCGGAACTGAAATTGATATATTCTTTCGAATCTCCTTTATTTCTACTAGAAATTGGATGGACACTGCAATTCATAAAAATAACAAAACTCAAATGAATAACAATATACTTTATGCATAATTAGATGCTAAGAAATGTAAATGTACTATTATCGATTTCCTTTTCCTCCAACTATGAAACGTTTTCTGGAGCTAGCGAAAACAATGCAAATTCCAATTTTTAAAACCACAAAGGTTATGTTACTAGATTTTGAAAACAAACTGATTTACTTTTCGTGTTAATTGATATGAACCTAATTATCTCTTGCGCCCATTGTTTCCGTCCTTCATGGTTGTTAAAAGGGTTTCAGAAAGGTCAACAACGAACCGTGCGAGTACTATAATGAATGGTTTCAGCCGGGGAGAAAGGACTTGTTATACAACATCAAGAGACGGCCACAAAATCCCAAAAACGAGAAACGAAAGGAAAAAGCAACTGACGCATCATCGTTAGCCTTGAAAAAATTCCGATCAATGGAAATGGAACTAGTGAATTTGATAGATGGTCACAAAAAACTGAAGGTCGAAATCAATGAGCTGAGACAGGAACATGCAAATCTCGAGAAACAGTTGGCAAACGCAAAGTTCCAAGGGGAAAAAGGAGAAGATATGGTTACCAAATTGATGAAAGCGCTTTCAAATCCTTCATTTGTTCAACGAATTATCGAAACAAGAGAGAGTGATGAACAAGAGACACAAAACCCGAGATTGGGAGCCGAGACAAACAACCTTCAAGTCTCGTTGGAATCAAACTACCCTCATGGTGTTGATAAAAGCTTGGAGAAGGAACCGACTATTGAGGATTTGGTGATGATTTTACCGAATCTTAACTCTGGGAATTATTTCGCATTAAAAAAAATGCTAGATGATGATGGTCCATTTACTGCGTTTGATTCGGAAAGGGAGATAACACAGGGCGAACAGAAAATTCTCCTCGAGTTGAAAAACATGATCACCAATCTAATGCATTGTTCTCGCGACAAAACCAGGTAAAAATACTATTGTTATTATTATTATTTTTTTTAATTTTGCGGAGAAACATAATTCTAGTGTTTGGACATTATTCAATTTCTAAATAGAATTTATTTTCCCCTTTTTTTCCCTTTCAAATGCAGCATTGAAGAGAAAGATGGTGAAGGCAAAAAAGGGTGAAGGAAGATTGATCGGAAGATTAGCTTTGTTTTGTTGCTATATCGATAGGATTGTTCTATGATACTCTGCTATGCTGTTACATTAAACTACATAGGATTTTATTCTATGTTTTACATTTATCAAGTATATACGTTTGACAATATCTCGGCCTGAACATAAACCATGTCACGATAGCGTTATGGCTGTGTCTCATTATGCGTGTTTGTAGTCTAGATCAGAGTACTTGAAATCTAAGACCCAATTCATGTTAGTTGTGTTTCTCTAGCAAATGGATATAAAGTGTCATTTTCATGGCATATCGAGAAGAAGTGACTATGTTCCGGGGTTTGTTTTAGGCGATCTTGCAATTATCAGGAGAATTTGTATTTACCTGCAATGATAATTTTGTATCGATTTGTTCACTATTATTGCTTATTATTGTTTCATTTGGTTTTCCTATGCATATGTTTGGCAATTTTGAATATAATTGGATTAGGCAAAATTAAGTTCTTTTTTTGGATGATTAGAACAATCAATCTCTTAGTTAATTGATGTTCTCAATTGAATAGTAAGAGCTCATTTATTCTGGTTTCTAAGCTTGTCTCTTCTGCTGCATAATTTTAAAAACTTTTCCATTTAGATGGCAATGAATTTTTCTCTTCTAGCTAAAATGATAAGTTCAAATCATCATGTTTGAAAAAATTTGAGTCACTCCTTAGTTGTAATTAGTTTCATAAAGAAGTTATTCTGTATCTATAACCAGTGGCAGACTCAGAATTTTCGGACAGGGAGCCGATCTTATCTGTTTCATGTCTGTCGATGCAAAAGATTTTTTCAGAGGGGGCCGCATAGTGGACTCCTCAAAAATTTCCAAACTTACCATAAAATCAATTAAAATCTCAGAGTCAGGTAGGCTATATAATGGTTCCTCTGTATTGAAAGGACTTCCCTTGGTAAGATGCTAATATTATTTCTTTTGGGCACTTCATGCGTGCTTTGTTAGCACTTCGAAAAATGTCATCTATATTGCCATCGGCCACCTATGTCGTTACGGATTCATTGTCATAAGTATTTACAATCATATGTATATAATTCATATATTAATTTTGCTAACTAGGCAATTTAGGATGAGTGGTTTCTCCGTATTGCTTACCTAAACATATTCGTCCACGACTCTACGAGTTGGTGCTAGGATACATTTTTAGTAATGTATATTTCCATTGTAATTTGTTATTTGTATTTTTCATAAACATTACCCCTATGGATAAAGTAAAGGAATATATTAGCTGTGATTAAGTGAGTAAAAGGCTTCCTTTGTCCTCAAAGTTTTCTTTATTCGGCTTTTGATAGCTTTTGGGTCTAAAAACTTTGCTTCGTTGGTTTTTGATACCTTTCATTCATAACAAGAAAGGAATTAGGGAATCAAGAGGAAGAGTTGGCAACCAAGGCAACCGATGAAAAAGCTCGCTTTTATTATATTTGGCTTTTTTTTTTAAGTTGCATTTATCTGTTTTTTTGTCTAAACAAACTGGATGCGTATAAATTTCCTCTTTAGTTAAAAGCTCAAGATTTTATGTACTTTGACTTAAAATATGTGTTGTATTTGGCTTTTTTCCTGTTTTGACATAGACTATCTAAAAGTTTCAAGCTCAATTCACAAACTATTTTTTATAATATGAAAAAAAAAAACTAAACTTTTTTGTTTAAAAGTTCAATCAAACGAATCCGTAGAGTTGTAGACTTTTTTGCTTAAAAAATACAGCCTACGAGCCTCCTTACGAGTTATTCTTTATTTTGCCCGGTGCCCTGATTTTATAATGAGATTGGAAATTACATGATTCCATTGAGAAAGCTTGTTATGAAGTAAGCTAAGAATATATAATACTGTTACAAGCATTGAAATATAAATTGAAAATAAATTAGTACTAGTATTTTTCTTTTTTCTAAAAATAGCAATAATAATTTATCTTTAAAATATAGTAATTTCGTAAAAAAATAAATAAATTATTGTACAGGAACTGTAAAATGATTCCGGTATCGAGTTGGTTTCCCATACCAAATAACTTCATTTGGATATTCGTTTATTTACAAATCATTTTCCTTTAGAGATTCTTCTCTATATGATAACATGGGGGAGGGTTTGCTTATATACATATGATATTTGCTATGTTTTGTTTCTCATTGTGTATTTGAGAGCTTTGAATTTGTGAGATATAGCAATGGCAAAACACATTATCCCAATTGTTTGCTTATTGATCATGGTCATGGATATAGTGGCTGGGGTGCTAGGTATCGAAGCTGAAATATCTCAAAATAAGGTTCGTACGAGAAATTTTCATTTCCCTTTTTCGGTACACAAAAATTTCAGGGTGTGGGGCGGCTAGCATAGTCCAGGCTAGGTCGGTGCACCGTCTTTGACAGCTTATAGTGATACTTACAGATAACTTACAAAATGGGGACTACTCTAAAGTATAGAGAATTTAGAAACAAGAAATGAGAGAGCGTTATTTATTGAATGAAATCCTCCTAAAATCCTTCAATTATTAGTAGTTGATTAAATTTTAATCTATTTTATATAGATTTTAATCTATATAATTTTAATCCAAAATCCACGAAGAGAAAACTTGCCAACAGAGTCGGAGCTACTAATTTGCTAAGGGGAACTACAATATCTCCGTAATTTTTTAGTATCAGAATTTTAATGTAACAATTTTTATTTGTAATTTAAGTATTAAATTTTTTAGTGTGAAATTATTATCATTCTTTTTGTAGCTATCACCCCTGCTTGCCTAATCATTTTCTTAAGAGATTAGGAGAGTTTAAAGATTATCTTGAAGTAAAACCATCGTTACATTTGTTTCTTCTTATAATTTCTACAACACAAGAGTCTCGAGTTGTCTCGGGCAGCCCGCTACCAGCTTGGTGTATAATTTTTTCACGTATTAAAGAATATGTTTTGTATAGTGTTGACAAAATTTGCACCGTACAGATATCCAAGCAATTATAACTGAAGTTCCGTCAATATAATTTATTGGGCAGGTGAAAAATATGAGGGCGTGGGTGTTTGAGTGCAGAGACCCAAGTAATCGAGCTTTCAAGCTAGGGTTAACTGCGGTTGTGCTCCTGTCCCTAGCCCACACCATCGCAACGTTGCTCGGTGGGTGCGTTTGTGTGTGGTCTAAGGATGATCTGAAAAAAGCGACGGCTAATAAGCAAATGGCCGTGGCATCTCTCATCTTGTCCTGGTACATACGTATTGGCCCGAAAACAATGCCTTGTGTTTCGTTAGGTTTCTAAGCTGCTTGAAAACAAGGTGTTTTCATGTTTTAAATTCTGTTCCGGAATCAGCGAAAACAAAAGCAAAAAACTATAAATAACACACTTCAAAATTATCCTCCGAGGTGTCATTAGCACTAAATTGTTGGACAACCACGTAGCGTATACGTCCGATTTCGAAAATTATTTCAAGATTCTGGAAACAAAAATTCTGTTGCGAACGCGCTTAGAGATCTAGGTTGAAAACAGTTTTGAAAGCGCTGCCCTTATTATACTCTTGTGTTAAAATGAAAACTTTT
The DNA here is from genome assembly GCA_001753735.1 of Embelia ribes. Lineage (NCBI taxonomy): Eukaryota > Viridiplantae > Streptophyta > Magnoliopsida > Ericales > Primulaceae > Embelia > Embelia ribes. Next base: position 8,894 of record MKEJ01062556.1, read on the forward strand.
GAAGATTAAAAGCTGCAATAATTGAAGCTAACTTGAGGCTCTGTTTATGTTAAACGTTCGCAGGATCGTATTAGTGGTTGGGTTCTCTCTGCTGATAATCGGGACATTGGCGAACTCAAAATCAAGACAATCGTGTGGGATATCGCACAATCGGTTTCTATCCACAGGAGGGATTCTATGCATCATCCATGGCCTATTTGCTGTCGCTTATTATGTCTCGGCCATTGCCGTGATGCGAGAACAACAAAAGTTAAATCAACAAGGACAAGCACAAACTGCTTAATGTATCGCAAAATTTTATTCGAGTTTTTGGGTGATGATCCGTTTTCTGAACACTTTGTCAAGTTCTGTATTACGACAAAGATAACGACAATCCGCCATTTGATAACGACCCCTACCGTTGCGGCGTATAGCCATATCATATTATTGGTCTTTGAAATTATATCTCCGAGTAGTGTTGTGCATCAAATTTATTTGCCTAACTAGAGATTTGTGAATTCTTTTGCCCCACCAAGAAATTGTATTTGCTTTTGCTTCATCGTTATCGTTGGATACTAATAACTTTGATCTTTTAAAACAATGGTAACTTAACATATTATCGGAGCTAACGAATAGAAACGTTCTAAGTTCGATTTTCCACAATGGCACTCATTTAAACAATTAGTTAATAGCAAGAAATTTGGAAAGGGTATGAATAGTTGTTTTTAGTAAATTCTCACAATATTTAATGAATTTTGCAATGAAGATAAACTTTCTAGTTACAAGTTAAACTTGGAATTTGTCCTGTTGGAAGTTACAAGTTTGAACTTATTTTCCCCTTAAATTTAAATTGCATTTCGCTTTGGCTGCTCGATTTTTATTTTGAGCTCTTTCGTTGTTTGGCCTAGCGAAAGGTAGGAGTTTTAAGCATCGGACGCGTCTAACCTGTTTTCTATTTTTCTATTTTTTTTAAGTTGAAACCAAACATATCCTTTATTAGTTTGTACAACATTAACAAATACAGAATTTGAGGAACTTTTGCGGTAATTTAGCTATTTTTAATCAAGTCATTGCAAGTTTTCGAATAACATAATTCAAAAATGTCTCACAAAACGAAGATTCAATATACATAATCACATAATAATTATTTTTGGTTACAAAACAGTTAACCGATGTTAGCAAGAACATCGTTTAGAGTAGACACCGCGATAGCATAGTACTTCTTTGCCTCGGGGCTGCTCTTAATCTTTGCTGCGTGATCCAACTGAAAACCAAAATCAAAAATAGATTAAGGTGTGAAAAAATGTTACACCATATTTAAATTGACACTAAAATTTCACCCGTAAAAACTATGTGGATCCGATTATCTGGGTACACCCGCGCACACATACCATTTGATTACTCAGTATTTCAGCTGAGTTTATTTGATGTTTTGTCTTAAATAAACTAGAAGAGTTTTTTATTAGTCAGAATCAGAAATAAGCTAAAAGTTTAATAGTCAAGCGTTGTTCAACTTTTAAGTAAATAAGTCGAAAAAGTCGAAAACGTCAAGCTTATAAGTGACAAACCAACAAGCCTGCTACTCTGAACTTGAGCCTCCTATTATAATTTTTGTAAGGCTTTCAATGCCCCCACCCTATTTTTTTTTTTTAATGCTACTAGATAATATTAACATAAAAAAATTGGGCTCGCGTGAGAGAATGAGAGCGAGATGAAAGGGATGGTTTATTGGAAATTCATGTTTATTTTTATTAATTAATCTCTAGAGATAAAGTAATTTTGTCTCCAATTTATAGAGTCGGAACCGACATGGTTGTGTTGTACTCACATTGCTAATATCTTCGAAAAGCTTTCCGGTGAGGGCCTTGAGGGCGACCTTCTGTTCCTTGGGCTTAGCCGAGATGATGGTGTTCAAGTCGAACCTCAAGTACTCTGCCTTGTTACGGAGGTCGTTCTGGACATAAGGCCATGCCTTTTTTTCTATGAACCCCTTCACGTTCACGATGTCCTTTGCCGACTCCTTGGCCCTCTGTATGGCCGCTGCTGGGGGCAGCGGCTGTATGAAGAACCGATCTTTCAATGGAAGGTCCAAGTCCCTTGGCTCGTCCGAGTTCAATGTTCCGGCTAACAAATTGCAAAGTTTTTTTATTTGGTCAAAAATTATATTGAGCTTGGGTATTAATGCTAGGAATGAATTTGTTATTAAAATTTAAATAAACTATAAACAAATTATAACATGTTAGTGTTCAAACTTTTTTAATCCAGTAGGTCCAATTTATCAACAATATATCATAAATTTCATACAAGGCGATTTGCTTAGTTGAGATGTCAATTATCAAGACCCGAAAACTTACGTAGTCCACCCGAAGGTGGTGGCGGCGGGCCGATCTTGATGGACGTGGCTTCAGCAAGTGCGGCTTTAACAAAAGCCCCCGAGCCAAGACCAGCCGCCACCAGACCCAAAACGGCTCGACGGCTCGTCTCTGTCTCGGCGGACCCTTGTTGAGCTCTAACGTGAAATCCACGCCTAGCCAACCCGACCCGAGAGCTTCCGGCTCCGGCCAACCGGCTCGAGCCGCTGAGCTGGAGGCTCCCTTCCTTCACGCCCTGAGATGAGCCACGTAAGCCAGCCATTGAAGCCATAGCTTGAGCCATATCTGTTTTCTAGCCTTATTGGTGTCACAAAGCCTTCAAGCAAATAAAGTGAATGAGTGATCTATGTGGGATATATTATCCAGCTGTGGGGTATTCACAACAAAGGTTCCCGTAGTTTCACCGATAAATTTGTTGGGTCTCCATGCTTTCGATGGTGACAAAATAGCTCCTAAAGTTTGAAAAGGTAACTGATTTCGTGTTTCTTATGGACGGAAAACATATTAATTAAACCAAATTAAGGTTTCAAAAATTGGTTATTATAGTTACGTAATGACATCAGGTGATACCGTAATCTTTACGGACTGATATATTGGTAATAATGGAATTCTCGTCCATATTGGCCGAAATTCTTAGATATTGTTTATTACAATGCCATATCTGTTCAATATGGAA
>MKEJ01062576.1:0-18635 GCA_001753735.1 Embelia ribes
TCTCATTTGGCTTTTAAAATTCAAGGGGCAGTCCCTAGCCCCACATAGTAGCCTCCAAAGAGGCAACCATTCCTTCTAGGTTGGTCCCTTCGAGAGAACCACTAGGGCCATAGGAGGCCTGCTCCAGAACGGACACCCTAGCCTCCAAGGCTACTTCCTTGACCTCCAAAGCCTCTATACGAACCAAGAGGTCTCTATGCTCCTCCTCTAGGTTGAGATTCAAGTCCCCCAATTCTTTTTTCTTCTGAGCCAACTCTTCCTCTAGTTCCTCCACGCATTCTTCCAAAGCAGCTACAATATTTTTATCCGGCTAAATATCACTTAAACTCATGTCAGAATCACTGCTGGAGAAATTCATTTATATATATATATATATATATATATATATTATTGATCTCTACTAATTAGATGTGGTAATGGACGAAGTGGAATCATATTGTGATTTCTATTTATAAGCAAACTAGAGGAAGGTAAAAAGACACACATCTATAGTAATGAACGTTGTGTGACTTTTAGAAAAATGTGCACTGAATCTACAACCGCCTATAGTTAGCAGGTTCATTTAATTAGTCTTTCTAGCTCACAAAGCGTTTATATATATATATATATATAAAAGAGATGGTTCACCCTTAAGAACAAGAAAAATCCCAAAGCTAGTAGGTAGGAATCGAAGTCCGAACCTCAAAAATCGAATTTATTATTTCTCAAAATCAATCATTCTCAGCTGAGGCTATAAAAATGTTCCGCATTCAAAAACTCCCTCAGGCTGAATAAAATTGAGGAAATGCCAGAGGTAGTTGGAGAGCAGTTAATAAGTATGTATTTATACATACAATAAAGTACAAAGATTAATATTGTACTTAAATCAAACTACCCGCTGCACACTTTGATTAACAGAAAAGTCACATACCAATTAGGTAAATATTATTTAATAGTTGTACGAGTACCGTGTACCATAAAAGCTGTCACATTTCAACTGAAAAGTCAGGTAAAAACAATAGATACTCTCTTTAAATTTAGTACTTAATTAATTCATTTATTACTCCAATTATTATTGTTACATTATCCGAACCCTTACTTAAGTATCGGAGAGTTTGCGGACAATCCTTCTATCCGCACTTTCAGATATTGAAGGGAAGTTGCAATATGGTCCATCGAAAGATAGGAGAAAAATATAGAATTAGTACAATCGGAAAAGAAATAACAGCCGAAGATAAAGGGAATTGTGGAAAAAATTTAAGTTCAAAATATAACATCCGATCTACCTGAATTGAAATATTTATCAAAAGGGAAGATGTATGTAAATTGGATATATATACTTCAATAGTTGGTAAAAGAATAGTATAAATATTTTGGTTTGAAGTATTATTTATATGGAAGAAAAAGATATGGTGAAGGATGTCAGTCTGATCTTTGCGCACGCACCGGTAATCAAGACATGACACCTAAGATATTTTCTTCCCATCAAATGCAAACCACAATTCATAAGATGTTGAAGTGTTGGATGGACCCAATTCCTCATAAATGTCAAACATGACTTTTGGCACCCTTCCCCAGCCTCTTTGCTACATTATTTATATCTACATTAATGGCGTCCCATAGTTTACACAAAACCTCTATTTGGTCCCTATGGCTTCAATTGCAACAGTGACAGTTCTCAAGTTTTGAGAAAACAACATGTTTGATCTTGTTTTATGAACGTGAAGTCCTTAGAAATCAGTTGTTATCTTCTCCTAGTTAATCACATTAGGATCTTTAATACTATTAAATACTATTTATGGAATCAAATCTACCACTTTATCAAATTTTGTGGACTAAGGTCCACTTTGGGATTAATTGCGAGTATTTGATAGTAGCTATTTATGCTTTTTTCTTGTAAATTGTAATATGTGTTTTTTTGGTAAAAGTTGAAACACATACTTTTAAAAATCATTTGTTAATTTTTAGAGCTGATTTTATAAGAATTCTTAGGGTTTTTTTGAAACTTTGGTTCTATTTGTTCAACCATTAATTAGAAGAATAAACTCAAAATAATTTTAGTTTTTCTACATTAAAAAAGCATTTTACCAAACATCATAATACCATTTAAATTTTTTTTAAATATTTGTTTATCATGAGTACTAGGATTACGTACTTTTACAATCAATTTTTAAAAGTAACTCTTAAAGGGAGTTTTAAAAATCACAACCGCTACCAAACTAAGCCTAAAAGTGAATTTGTGGTTTTATTAAGTTTGCCATGATGAAGTTCTAGCCTTTTGTCAACACATAGGAAGTACCTAATACCAGATTTTGTTCAGTTTCATAATTTAAGGCGGCAGATATGAACACAGGGTTCTATTTTTATAACGGAGTTACGACATGGCAAAGTTATATTATCAATCATTTAATTGGAAAATTATTTTGTGAGAGGGAGGAAAACATATTTTATTTGAGCGAAGATTATTTGAAACATGCTTAAAAAGACAACTAAACCCTATTTACCAACTTAATAAGCATCTCTTTTCATGTTAAAGTTTTAACAAACAAGAATTTTTTATCGTTACCACGATAGTAAAATACGGGACGGAAAAACAATTGTATTCGATACGGACAAGTTTAATACGTCTGCTAATTTAAAAGTACGCTATAAGCATCTCTTTTCCTACGTTTTCTAATTTAATACGGTCAAGATAACTATGTATACAATAAATTACTATCTGCTTGGTTGCATTTTCTCATTCCATTTCCTAACAATTAAATAATTTTATGGAAATTGTGAACAAAAATTATATGCAAACACCATCTTTTTTTCTCATTTAATTAACCTAATTATAAAATGAAGAACTCTTGCTTAATTAGCTTAGCCTAACAACTTTCGCTCATTGTTTGAGCGTTTGAAAGGTCCCGGGTGCACAACCTGGCAAAATTTCACCACAAATTTTTTGTGCCACCAGAGACATAATCGTGCTCAAACTATCCCAACATCGTCTTTAGGCCACATGTCAACTCCGAACATTAGTCTTTTCTGATCAATTTACCTTAAAGTAATTTAATTAAGCTTTGGAAGGCTCGTATAAAATCGTTTTTTCAACCTACAACTTACCGTCATTTACGTTCTTTGTTAATTAACTTAGTTAATGGGGTATGACTTATAGCGGGCATTGGAGCATTATATGGTATGCGATCACTTGCTAAAGTTATAATTTTCCACAAAGTTACACTCACAAACTAAAGTAAATTTTTCCCCTAAAGTGATAAAAAAAAGTGGCATCACTAAGGTTGAAACTTTCAAGTCAACCTCCAAATTAGATTTCTCATGACATTGCTTCTTTGATTTTTCAAAGCAAGAAATCTATTTGCCCACCTAAATGAATACATTTTATAGTTGTTATTGGGTTTTGACATGATGGAAAAATTTACTAAAGTTGTAAAGTGATCGAAATTATGTGGTCACTAACTAAAGTTAATTTGCCCACCTAAATGAATAACTTTTAAGGTTTTGATCGAAATTTTGTATAATAGCGTACTTTATTTGAACTTATATATTAAATGGTACATAAAAATAATGTGATATTAACATTCTTACAACTTAATTGGCATATTTTTTTTTTCTTTTTCAATCTCTAATTGATAAACCATTCTCAACTGTTTTTATATGGAGAAAGAGACAAGTGCAGATAAGATTATCGCACAAATTGTGTTACTGGCCATCCCAGACAAACCATGTGATCCAGCTTCTACAATTCTGGATAAACAACAATTTTATAGGAATATAAATAAGAATACGTGGAAATAAATCTAATTTTATTCTAAAAGTACAAAAACATAAAAATTTCTCCATTGCCTCTCTTCCCCCGCCAAAAAAATATCGATGAGTTTTAAAATTACATTAAATTTTCACCCACTTAAAGAACATAAAAGAATAAATAAGTAATTTGTCAAATTGAAAATCATTAAGACATTAATTATTTTATCTCATTAACAAAATGTCATAAATTAATATTAACATTATATTTTAAAATTCAAAATATCTTTTAAATGAAGTTGGGTAGCCTATATTTATATAGTATACATTTCTTTGGCATTTGTTTTTGTACAAATCTGTTATCAACAAAATGGTGCAAATCCTAAACATAATTGAAACAATAATAGCCCTCAATTTTTATTAAGTCACAGATTTAGTCCCTAGATTCTGAGAATAGTGAAATCTTTTGTCCTTTCTGTAGTTTTTTCTCATACTATTAAACTCTAAAAGCTTACAATAGGAGACAATATTGCATAAATGATGGTAAAAATACTATTTTCCCACTATATGAGACAAATATTGACTACTTGGTATGATTTCATCATTTAAAATGATTTTATACATTTATTTGTTTGCATTTTTTAAAGCAAATAAACTAGTTTATTTTTATCTAATAAATAATTTGAAAGTATTTAACTAAAATTTATTGAGGGCAAAACAACAAATAAGTTCAATTTAACTTTAAGCAAAAAGTTGAAAAAATTGAGCTTATAAGCTGTAACGAAACAAATTGGACCAAATAGAATTTTGGAGAAACTATGGGGACCTTTAGGTTATTAAGCCTTTAATTATGTGACAATGACTAAGAAGATAAGATGTGGTCACAACCACTTAGCTAGATTCAAATGTTTATGGTCATTAAGGCACAAGAATTAGATATTTTCTCCATTTCGTAAGTGGCTCAAAAAGTAGGAAAGAAAATTTGTTTCTTTAAAATAGAAAACGACATGAGAGAAGAAAGTGTGGATATGAAGCCACACTTTCCGCCCGAAAAGTAGGCAAAGTGGATTTTTTTTTTTTTTTTTAACTTTTTCCTTCTTGAGTGGTAGGAACTTTGTGAAAAGTACAAAATACTAAAATAGATAATAATAAATGAAATTAAAAGAAAGTAAGAAAGTAGGTTAAAGGCGTTATCAACAAGGAGTCCAAAAGTCAATTCCTTTCTCAAATTAAGAAAGCAGAAGCACAACCATACAAAATTGAATTTCTACTTAATGAGCAATAAACGTGTTTTAATGGAATATTGAATTCATTTACATTGAACTTTAGAGTTACACGTGTCAAAACATTAGTGGGCATTATAGTAAGTAGATTTGTATATTTTTAGTCCCGTTTGGTTATCATTTCAATTTTCAGTTTTTAAAAGTTGAAGTTTTCATAACGCAATTTTCTGTATGCGAAAACATACTTGGCAGCAGCTTCGGAAAAAATAATTTTCAAACTATAAAAATTACCCAAAAACATTGAAAACCTTAAACCTTAAAATTTTAGGAACTTTAATGACATTTTAAATTATAAATAAATAGATAAAAGTATAAAATAATTATTAAAATGAGTGAAATCTTTTGAATTTTGAATATAATAAATCACAATTACCATATATTATGATTTAAAAAAATATTTTCTAATTGGATTCAAGATAGAAAAATATAGAATAAAAGACAATTATTAATAACACATGAGTGAAATTTTAAAATTTTGAGTATATAAATAAATTAAAGTTATCATTTGTTACAATTTTCAAAAAAGTATTTTTTAGTTGAATTCAAGATAGAAAAATTAAGTTACAATTATAAACAAAGAATAGAAAGTTGAAGTATATTCATTATAAAAAAAATGATACATCTTTAATTTTCAGCTTAGGTTTGAAAAACTTAAAAATTAGAAAAATAAATTTGCAGCATTACTCTGATGAGAAAACTAAATTTTTGAAAACTAAAACTAAAACTAAAAAACTAACAAACAAATAAGTTTTCACTTTTTGAAAACAAAAAACTAAAAGTTAGATATTAACATTGGGCTGTGTTTTTACTCTACAGGGTTGAGTTAATTTATTTTTCACAGCTAAAAATGGGCGAAATTTTGGACCCGTCAATATTTTGGGTTACAGTACAAAACTAGCCCGCTAAGACGACATGCAAAATGCAAATACACACTGCTATGTGTATTACACTGTTAGTATGTGAACTTCTCAGGGTAAAAACTAGAAACAATCTCACGACAATGCTTTGCAAAGATTTGGAACACCAATTGAGTGGTCTCTATCTATTCCCTTGCAGTTGATTTTCGTATATAATAGATACGAGCTTGACCATATACACAATATAAGTACCTGACAATGAATAACATTGTGTTACATGGACCAGTTTGAATATCACTTTTTCTTCAGAGGAAATACCAAAAATTCAGCATGGTATAAAATTTCTATAAATATGATATTGTTTTCTTATTTAAAAGTATTTTTCAACATATGTTCGTTATGGGAAGATGGCAAAACAAGTGGATTATAAGCATTGTGCGGATTGCGTCACACGCATAAGTATTTTTTTATCAAGTTCAATATCCATTTGACAAAGAGCAATCATCAAAATACCCTTGAGGTTTTATCTTTTATCAGTTTAGTCCTTAGATTTTAATTGTTGTTGATTTCATCCCCAAAGTCTCAATAAATCATCAAACAGGTTCTTTTACCATATTTTTGGATCCATTTTGTTTGTTTTTAAAGGATGCCTTATGTCAAGATAAATGTATTTAATAAATTTGATTTCTTGTATACATACATTTTAAATAATTTGATATTTTTTTAAAAAAAAATTCTTAGCAATAAAAATATTAATTATTAAATTAAATTATTTTCTCTCATTAAGTCATTTAACGATTTAGAAAATATTTTATAGTCAACTATCTAACTATTAAATTATATATGTATAAAATAACCATAATCAATTTAGTTAACCATTTATTTATTTATCCAATTTTTAGATTTTAAAAGCTTATTTCTTACTTAGTTTTACGTATAAATACAGATTACCAAAAAAATTTAAAAACAAAATAATTGTGTTGTATATTTTGTAGCAAACATCTTACCCTATACGTATACTATTTATTCATAAATTCATATTCTAATTTTACTAATTAATATATTAATGACAAAATAAAAATAATTTTTTATATCAAAAGGATTTAAAATATTTAATTAAAAAAATAATTTATTAATAATTAACCTTTATTGTAACACTAACCGTAACTCCATGAAATAAAATTTTCTTGGTACAGTGTAAGTAAGAGCAGAATAGTCAAAAGAGTGTTCTTGATGGCGTAATAAAATCTCAGGGATGAAATTGATAAAAAATGAAATTTTGAGAACAAATTGATAAAAGGTAAAACATTAAGGGTGTATTTGATAATTGCCCTTTGGCAAACAGCTTTATTCATTCCAATACTACATACACGTTTTTATTATCAAACAATGAGACTGAGGCTCGAATCTCTGCTGTCAATTTTGTTTTCCTGTCTTTTCACATTTCAATTGACTCCAAAGCTTCCTTAATTTTATAATGCTTACTGATCTGATCATATTGACTTGAAACTACAGGTAGTTGGGATGAATCTTGTTCGTAAATTTGACACCTTTTCCACTTTTGAGTCAAGAAAATCATTTGTCTAAAGTTCCATATAAAGGTTTTCTATAATTTCATCCCAATTTTAATTGTTTTTAAGATGACCATTATTAAAAATCAGAAGATTTCAATATAAGTTTCCACATATTTTGTATCAATCTTCTTTAACGCATATCTACCATTTTTATTTTGACATTTATAAGTGAATTATGTCCCTCCTGATCAAAATCTTGGCTCCCCTGATTGCATACGTATACAAAATTCCAGAATTTACTAACGAGTCCAACAACCTAGGGGCCGTCCTCTTGCAGTTGATTTTCAGAGTACGTTCCAACAGAAGTAGAGTTACTCTGTTGATATATATATATATATATATATATATATATATACACACACACACACACATATATCAAGGACTCAGAATCTCAAAAGACTAATTTTCCAGCAAGCTCTCGCCATAATATATATCACTGACTGCGATGTATGAATGTGCTTACGAAGGGAAGGCAAAGGTGATTAAAAAGTTAAAAACATCAACAAGAACTGCTAAAAAGCTGATTTTTCTATTCCAAACAAATTCATACAATTTCGACGAATTAACCCCGCAAAGTGGAACACTTTTTCCTTAAATTGATTTGTAATGAGATTTCAGAAATAATAATTAGAAGTGGCGTAAAGAGAGAGCTTTACTGGATGTTGCATCCTCCAGAGTCTTGTGCTCTTCGAACATTCCCATATGCCGACAGTTCAAGCAGATCCATATCACGACCTGCAATTAGACTCACAAGGTATTGAAAAAAAGTAAACATTGATCATCCTAATGAACCTGATTAACTTATTGGAGTTGAACTCGTGCAAAAACACTTGGAGCAAATTTTCTAATAAATAAGGCGTAGAGTACCTGAAACCCTACAGTATGAACTCTTTTGAATGAGATCTGCTCTGGATATATCAGTTCGATTCCCCTTCGATCGATTTACGGTTGCCTGTGAGACCACATATATCAAATAAGAAAAAATAAGTAAACAAGATCTGTAACAGGAAGATCACTTCTCGATGGAGCAATTTAGTTTTGGTTCCCTGTGGCAGCACAAGCTATCAAACAAGAAATTGAAGCATTAAATTTATCATTTTACACTAGCCCGGGATAAGATTCTAGAGTGAAGAAATGTAATACTGCACTTGACCCTTCACCGCAAATGGTTAGGGTTTTGCCTCCAAAACATTATGCATTCTCTAGTCTTTTCCTTGCTTAATTCATAGGTGAAAGTAACAAGGCAAAAAGATCACCCATAAGTGCAAGTGCCGTTCACAAATACTGATCAGCACGTGTAAAACTGAAAGTATTGTATATAAAAACAAAGGATACAGTAGAGAAACAAATATATAGTGGCTCGTTCGGCCTAATGAGTAAAACGCTAACGATAATCAGTTAAATACCTCCTATGTTGATCCTCTTCGATCAAAATAACACTTCTTTTACTTTTGCTTTAGAGAGATGTAATGATGTTCAATGACAAAACAAGGTAACTTATGCAATAGGATATGCATCACAATCAAATTGAATTGATATTCATCTCTACAATTGCTTACGACTGGTTTGCAGTTGCCAAATCTATACGCTTATCTGGTTCCTAAATCATGAGTCCCTGGTTAACTGATCTTAATTTTGTAATTGCATGTAGCTTGTAATAGAGGTGTATGTGCAAACAGCACACGCACGCACACAGACGTAAACTTTAATGCCCCAACATACTCATCTCATTAAGAAACCGCAAAGGATGAAATGAAGCAGGAAAATTCTTATATGCAAATATGCAATTACTATAAAAGGAAGTACAAAGACGGACCTGTAAAACTTGGCAATTCTCCAATGTGCTTTTCCCGCCCTGGAAAAAGGGTTGCATCATAGCTTAGGCAAATGGTTCAAACCAACTAATTAAAATCAGATACAAAGATCAAATGGCTCAATTCACTTTTTGTAACATATTCCAGGGACCATACCTGGCACATTGGCGGATATTTGGTTTTATTTTAAAATGTTCTGTTTCTCTTCGAAACCACATTTTCTTTCTTAGACTCCGTTATTGAAAATATTGGAACTTCTACAAGCTCCTTTTTGTCCATTCTATTTTCATCTTTGAAAGCAAAGAGTAGAAACAAACAAACACAACTTTTGTGAGTATCTTAAAAGGTCATTCTATTGTTGTAACCAAATATAGCCTCGGTACATTGAACTTACAGTTTCCCAGATAATCACCATAGCAATCAATAGCACATTTCATAAAGTTTGTAAGCTAGGAACACTTGTAACCTTATCAACTACCCTCTTCTCCAAACACTGCCACAATTCAGTACTTACCCTAGTCATTTGGGAACCACTGAACCATTGCCCGACCCCAAACTGCCATCGAAACCCAACCCTAGCTATAGCTGCTGACGAACCCAATGCAGCCCTGACACTTGGCCTGAACTGTTCCGACCCCAAACCACCCAAGGCCCAAGTCTATACATAGTCCTAATCATTGGAGATCCCATCACCAACCTCCGACCCTAGCAAAGAATCACCCTATCCTACCTCACACCACCACCAACACCACCACCAAAGCCTCAACTCTAGGCCTAAATGTCGGTGTTCCCACCACCCTCTTTCATCGACGAACTTGAAATGAAGTTTTTTCTTCTATTGAAAATCTAATAATTTAATTAAATAACAATATTTTATGATATTAAATTCCAATGGTGAAGTGGTTTTTGCTTTTACTGAGTTTTTGAATGAAGGATCCAACAATAATGCAGAAATGTCTGATCTTTTTGCGGGGCTTTTGCTATATTATCAATTCGGCATCACATCTATTATAGTGGAAACTAATTCACAGCTTTTGGTGCATTGATTTAAAAAGAAAATAGTCTCTCCTTGGTCCTTGTTGGAGTTATGAAAGAAGATTGAAGGTCTTGAAGATTATATTCACATTCAGATTCAACATATTTTTAGAGAAGCCAATGTTATGGCTAATGCTTTGGCTAAAGGTCTGCTTTTCCTTCATTAGCTCATAGAGCTTGGCTTAGTGATTTAATTTCTTTACCCTCCCGGAGTTTTCTTCTTAAAAGTTGTGGTTAGATTGTGTGGTTTATCATGTTGTTTTTGTTTTGGTTGTGGCTGTAATATTCTCTAGAGGCTCCCCTCTAGTTTTGTAGCAATAAAATTTTTCTGTAATTGGTTTAAAAAATAAATAATAAAAAATTTGCTAGGATAAATCACCGTTCACCGAATCTCCTTCCTCTAAAACCCCCACATATTTAGAGACTCAAAAATAGGGAAACTACTGGGAATGTTCAAAGTGCACTCCCACCCACAACTCCCAAGTGCCCCAAATGGATTACAATTTATACAATTTTAAAGTTTGAAGTATATGGATTACAATTTAGGGTTGTAGGACAGATTATGGGTACAAAAGTGAAGTAATAATAATTTTGTTTTATTTTATTTAATTTACTACCTTGGAGTAGGGGAGAATGTGGTCGTAATCGTGGCAGAGGCAACCGGGGCAACCGACGAGCTTCCGGAATACGGTATTTCCCAGCGGATCACGGCGCCACCTGTCGGGATCCCGACCCTTGACCTTCTCCGCTTTCTCCCAGCACTGCTGCTTCACGCTGTACGGGAAGCTTCTCGGGTTCGGGTTCGGGTCGGGTGAGACCTGTAGGGATTCCAATAGGGAGGAGAGGTTGTCTTCGAGTACGAGGTCTTGGTTTAGTAGACCGGTTGAAGCTGCTCTGGGTGGTGAGAGACGAGATGGGTCGGGTTGATCGGACGGTGAGGAGGCCAGGGGTCGACCGCCTCTGCCCGGAGATGAATAGCTTCTGCTCCTCCTTTGACTTTGACTTTGACTACTTTCCTTTTTCGCCCTCATCATCAACTACCGTGAGTGAGGCTGTCAGCATTCCCACAACAACTTAATTTCTACTTTGTTTCTAAAACACATCTTCTTCAAACCAATTTCTAATTAAAATAAAAAAAAATTGGTCACATCAAATTTCCTAAATTATTATTTCCATATATTGATGTATTGGTTTTATTTTGGTAAAAAAAAAAAAAATTACTTTTTAATATAAAAAAAAAATTGTGAATAGTAATAATATTTTTAGAAAACTTTCAAAAAATAAAAAAACTGATATATAAGATTGTTCTCATTAATTCTCATTTTCTCATTTCAGAAGTTAAAGGAGGAGAAATCCCACTCCTAGAAGGTTGGTGTAATGCTCTTAGAAAGTCGATAGTCCACAGTTTACAAATTTTCCACAATAATTTTTTTAATATAACTTATAAAAAAAATTAAAGAATAATTAAGTATTATATTGTAACATAATAAAATATATTTTATTGAATTTTACCCAACACGTTATAATTTTTGTGAAATTTTTTATTTTTTTTTAATAAAATAATTGTGAATAATAGATTTTTTTATCTAGAAATTTACTATAGCATTTCTTAAAATTGTTGACCCATTATGGTAAATCAAGAAGGATATGAATTGGTTTTGTTTTAAAAATTGAGTTAAAAATTATTAGAAACTAAATTGTGAATTGCATTTTTTTTTTGTTGCAGAGGGTTGGGGGTTTTTTAGTTTCTTTTTTGAACGAGGGAGGTTAGAACATAGATCTTCTCCGGATAGCTTTCGTCTTTTTTGTAATGGTAATTGCTTCTCGCAGATTTTTGTAAATGAATAAAAGTTTGTTTCCTCATCTTTCTTTTTATTCAAATTTGATGTTTATATTCTGAATATGCATGGGTGTTTGTTTGTTTGTGGAAAATGAAAATGATTTATCTACTCCACATTCTCCAATTCAGCCCGAAGATGTTGGACCCAGGTGGATTGGATAATTCAGATTGTAGCTGATAAAATTGGTAAATTATATTCCTCGTGCTTCACAGGATTCCTTTACATTTGCTGAGGCAATTGAGGCTATGTGGCTGGTGTTTCATTTTAAACTTTGCCATTCTATTCCTCAAAATAAAGAATTATAAAAGTTACTTAGGGAGGCAAAGTTTACGATAACAGAATTGGAGCTCACACATTTTCTAAAAATCAATTTCTTATTAAAAAGAAATAAGTCACATCATATTTTCTAAATGGTTATTTCTATATATTGAATATATTAATATATAAAAATAAAAAATTCTGAAATTTTTTTTTTTTCAATACATTGATGTATTTGTTTCGTTTGGATGAGAAAAAAATTAAATTTTTAGTGAAAAAATTGTGAATAGTAATAGCATTTTTAGAAACTTTTATTAAAATAGAAAAATTAATATAGAAGATTTGTCTCCTTAATTTCTAGTTTCAGAAGTTAAAGGGGGGAGAAGTCCCCTTTATAAAGGCTCGTGTGAATACTCTTAGAAAGTCATTAGTAGTTCATATTTTACAAAATTTCCACAATAATTTTTTTAATATAATTTGTCAAAATAAACAAGCATGATTATGTATTATATATTAACATAAAAAATATATTTTATTGAACTTTAACCAGCATATTATAGTTTTTGTGGAAAAAAATTGTTTTTTTAATAAAATAATTATGAATAATAGATTTTTCCATTTAGAACTTTACCATATAATTTCTTAAAATTGTTGACCTAAAATGGCATACCAAGAAGGATGTGAATTAGTATTTTTTTTAAATTATCTCCCCTCAAGTTTAAATAAATGTAAGAATGAATATGTGATGAATGTGATAAATTGAAATATTGAAAATGAAGTAAGGAAAAGAGACACAATACGCAACAATATATAATAGTTTGGTTCTGCTATTTTGTGATCTAGATCCAAACAAAGTTGTTATATATATATTTTTCCATGATATACAATAAGAACTAACTGTTTATCAGTAAAATCAGAACCATTTCTACTAAAATTTCAGCAAACAAATCATCGGCTTTGTTCCCAATATCATCAAGCCGTTTCTGTATCTCCTCCAATTTGATTTTCAGTTTCGTTATATTTTCATCGCCACATTCACTAATTTCCCCCATCACGAAAGCCGCTAAAAGGCGAGCTTTAGCTCAATGAACTTCTTGACACTTCCTCAAGACCGCGTTTTTCTTGTTAAAATCCTCAAAATCCTTTGTATTTTCTTCCAATTTTTGCATCTTAGTATGGCTTGATATCACTGGATAAGCTCGATAATATAGTTATAAATACCAAATCACTATTCTTATTTATCTTAGTCAAGGCCTCATGGATAACTGCTTCTTTCCCCAAAAAATCTATCTTCAATTTTCAAGTCTATTTCGGAATTCTTGAACTCGACTAATCTGGGTCAGTTGATAGCAGATGAAACAGAACTCTCAACAAGGCTATGTATGAGCATGAGCCATTGAGGGCCGAGATTGGCCCAGATGGTTAATACAAGATTGAGCCAAATTTAGAAGGTCTAATAGTCTCAAGCTATAGTTGAGATATTCTTCTATCAATGGAAGCTCCCACTTGCTCAGCGGATAGTCTAACTCACCAACTAGCCTTGCAAATGCCTTGTTTCAGTCTAACAAGTAGTTGAAACAATTCCGAACCCACCAACTAGCCTTGCAAATGCCTTGTTTCAGTCTAACAAGTAGTTGAAACAATTCCGAACCCATGATAAGGAAACCATATCCTTTCCCAGTCGGAATTTAGAATCAGATATATATGAACAAAAAACTTGTAACGAAGCCTCATCACAGGCTTCGTACGGATGGTGGTGACGGTTGTGGTGATTTCCCAGTTTGGATAGAAATTTTACGGAATGGAAAGTTTTTCCACCAAGAGTACTTTTAAGATGGTACAAGTGTAGGAAAAATGTTTGTATCTACTTGCTTAACAAAGAAGATTACATCACTTATTTATACACAAATTGAGATCACAGAATAAGGTAATCAATTAGTATTGAATCCTTAATCCTGACATAATAATCTCCTAATAATAAGATGATATTCTCTAAATAATCCCATTAACTGTGCTTGAAATCTTCTAATAATGGTGAGATCTTCTAATACGCCCCGTCAAGCTGGAGTATGGAGTGTCATTTACCCAACTTGTAAATGAAATTATGTTGCATAGACCAGTGAAATACTATTTTTCCGCTCCAGAGATTAGGAGCGGAAAGGATTATGCATAGCAGCAGTTGTGCTTTACAGAGAGAGATTATTATATCTCGATAGCTGATTTTTAAGTTATTAAGATTAAACAAAATTTAAGTAAAATTTAAATCGTATTTATCTAATAAGCAGCCGAGGTGTATTCTAATAGGAGTGCAAAACATTGCACCTCTGGAGCCGATATGTCTAAACTGTATCCAAACAACAGCAGACCTAGACCCTAGCTAAGCAAATGGGTATGAGTTGGTTCTGGTTCTGAGAGACGGAATTGCTTACCCAAATCTCATTCCCAATCATGTATGCATCAAAATTAGAAATATAATCATTCTGACTTGTAACAACATTCTTAGGATGATACGGGATCGATCCGAAGTATTATAGACCAATTTAAAAGTGTATTGGGGATTTCTCAATGTGTAATGTGAATTTCGAGTAATTGAACAGTCTGATTATATAAACTTTTAATCATCACACTTTACATTGTTATTTGATGATTTAACTAGACAGTTGATTGACAAGCGGGGTAAACCCAATCTACACCCCGTCCAAACCCAAATTTCTAAAGGGTAAGGGTCAAGTATAGGTTGCAAATTTTCCACTTCGATCCAACCCATTCGGAATGCCTTCTTCAGGGGCGGATTAAATGAACTCCAAACAATGAATAGTTGATATGGTTGTTTAATGTACCTGCTCAATCTCAATGGTCAATAGTAGTTTACAAATGTGTATATATCGTCGTCTAATAAAGAAACACTTTCCAAATGGTGTCAGCGAGATATATGTATAAACGGTTGCATACCCACAAATAGCACTGTTGACAATTGAAATTCCACAGAAAAACAAACTGTTATTAGTACAAAATAGACAGCTACAGTCATCGGACTATTAATCCTTGCACTAATAATTTTCGAATTAAACTACAATAGCATGGAACATATGTTATAATATATATATTTGCTCAAGTTTCTTCTGTGAAACCATGGGCAATATACCGGGGGAAATTATTCTTAGACTCCTTTCTATCAGCCATCCGCATAAGAGTAGTCCTATATTTGGAGGTTAAAATAAACAGTCTCAACATAATTTTGCTTTGTAAGACGTGGGGAAACTGAGGTGAATCGCAAGCCAAAAATAATCTACCATCTCTTCTCAATATTTCTTCTTTTTTTTTTCTCCATTTGGCCACCAAACTCGGATGGACATAATTAACATCGATAATTTGTACATTCTTTTGTTGTTTGTGTTTCTCCCAGTTGTTTGTGTTGCTCCCAGTATATTACGGGGTTTCTCTTTGCAAGTATCGAACTCAAAATCCTCAGTTGAAAAAGTGGGACAAGAGTGCAATTACAGCCCCAAAACTAATACTAGCTTATCATAAGAAAAAATAGTAAACCCAAACTAACTCGTCACAAAAAAAAATTCCCTGAAAAATGAATACAATAATGCAATCCGTTCCTCACAAATCGTGTTTTGTATAATATATAAATGTAGACACTTGGATTATTCACTTAAAATATACAATGAGATCAAACTATTTGCCAATAAAAAATAAACCATTTCTACTAATTTTGATGTCTAAGGACATCAAGCACTTCTTTTCTCAGCGCTAAAATTTCCGAAAATAAATCATCAGCTTTGTTCCCAATATCATCAAGCTGTTTCTGTATCTCCTCCAATTTGATTTCCAATTTCTTCACATCTTTATCGCCACTTTCACTAATTTCCCCCATCTCGAAAGCCACTGCAAGGCAAGCTTTAGCTTCATTAACTCCTTTAAACTCCTTCAATACTGCTTTTTTCTCTCTAAAACCCTCAAAATCCTTTGAACTTGCTTCCAAATTTTGCAATTCTAAATAGGTCTTGATATCACTGGATAAGCTCGATAATACAATTCCAAATACTAATGCACTATTCTTCTTCATCTCTGTCAAGGCTTGGTGGATAACCGCTTCTTTCCCCCAAAAATCCATTTCTTTCACGCAATCTTCAATTTTTAAGTCTATTTCGGAATTCTTGAAGTCCACTACTCTGATACGCTTGATAGCAGATGAAGCAGAGCTATCGACAAGGCTTAGAGCATGAGCCATGGAGAGCCGAGATTGGCCCAGATGGTTAATAGAAGATTTAGCCAAATTTAGGAAGTCTAATAATCTCAAGCTATAGTTGAGATACTCTTCTATCAACGGAAGTTCCCACTTGCTTAGCGGATAGTCTAACTCACCTACTAGCCTTGCAAATGCCTTGTTTCAGTCTAACAAGTAGCAGAAACAATCTTGAATCCATGGTAATGAAATGATATCCGACCCTAGTTTGAATTTAGAAATAGAGATGGACGAACAAAAAGCTTGTAAAGAAGCCTCGTCAAAGGCTTCGTACTGGTGGTGGTGATGGTTTTCAAGTTTGGATGGAAATTTTATAGAATGGAAAAGTTTTTCTACCAAGAGTTCCATTTCTAAGAACAAATAATAGAGTTGCGTAATTTTTGGTGTTTTAGAAGAGTATATTGTGGTTTATATAACGTGTCCAAGATTTTAGGGAAAATATCTATGGGACAATAGTATCTATTAGCTGGTTTAAAAATATCTATTGGTTGGTTTAAAAATACCTACGGGTTTTAGATTTTAGGAAAAATATCTATGGGACGAATAATATCTATTGGCTGGTTTATAAATATCTACGGGTTGGTTAAATTTTATTTCTAAAACAGGCGTGTTTGGCTTCTGGTGAAATGATGTTATCAATTTAGTGGTTTGCTTTTTTGGCAATGCTATTGAAAATGTTGACATCAATACACACGCCTTTTAGACCATTGGCCTAACTTGGGTGCTACTTATTATTCCCACGTTATGTGTAAAAGTGTAGAGAAAAACAAATGTAGGGAAAATAGCCTTTTCATTAGAATCGCGTGTTAGTGCAACTTAGCGAAGGCGAAGGTCTCCGCGTTCGAAAATCCAGAAGGTGAAAACAATTCTTTGGACCACCCCAGGGTTTTTGGCTGGTCATGTAATGCCCTGTAAAATTAAGAACTAACTAAGAACGTAATAAAATAGAGGTGGAATTGAAAGATAATTTACTCTCCCAATTCCATGTTCTCTCTTTTATTACTTACGTTCAATATTTTCAACAACAGAGCGAGGAGAATAGAGTCTTGAGGAAAACTCATCAAATCCGAGAGAAGAAACACTTCGCTCGATAATCTAAATGCAGATTCTGAATCCTCTCCTTGTTATGATTTTGAGGTAAGTTTCAACACTCAATTCTTCCCGTGGTTCATATGTACTCTAGCCCTAGCTCTTAAGAAATTCGTTATAATTAACTGGTGTTGAGATTATCACCAATAACGGTGTATTGATGAATTTTCGTGTAGGAATCCTGTGTGTTACGAAATTTTTGGGTGGTGGTACTAGTGTTCGTAACTGAGGTTTTTGGGAGGAAATATTTGATTCTAACGGGGTACGTATATGCTATTGAAATAATTTATTTACATTTCATTTTCTGAGTATATAGCTTGTAGAAAATTTCGAGGTTTCGAAACTATTGTTCACCTATCGTGGTTGTTTTGTATTCGTAGCTACTGTTCGAATGGTAGTTGGATACGATTCAAATGGTACAACTGTTCGAACGTTAGCCACTAGGCCGTTCGAACGGCTTAGGTCTGGAATGTTTTAAATTTTCAATCAATGCGTTGGTTAACAGTAATACAATGGATTATATGTGAACCTTGAATAGATATGTTATACATGATAATAGAAGTTGAGACTATTAGAAGAATAAACTTTCAGGGGTAGCCATAATATTGGGATAATTGTTTAGGTTTCGAATGGAGATGGTATGCTATAGGCCTTAAAAGTTATTATCCAAGGTTTATTATGGTGGTAGTCGATTTAGGTTTTGGAGGGTACTCATATTTGGCACGATTGGCTGTTATTCGGAGACACCAGTTTAGGCCTTTGGAATGCGTTTATACTAGGGCATGACGTATTGTAATAGTCGGTTTATATAAGGCCCCAAAATTTCACCAACACTGTAGCATTATTGTATCAGTACTGTAGAAATACGGTACAATAGATTATTGATGAAAATTAAAACTCAGA